>JAQIXU010001110.1:0-20530 GCA_034701245.1 Strigamia transsilvanica | reverse complement strand
ATTGAACTATCAGTACGCTATTATTGGTGTTGTTTATTGAGCAAAATTACTCCAGGAGTGGAGTTACTTTCATTCTATTATTGGATTCAAATCTGATAAAAAGGCTTTGAATTGTGGCCTAGTCTAAATTGTGGCCTGTGTACATTTCAGTGCCCGGGGGTACCATTGAAAAGTAATGGCACAGACAACTCTTCCAATTGCTTAGTCAATTCTAATTAGCTTTCAACATCTTTACTGCACAGTATAATAATCACCATTTTCACTTAACACATTGGCTTGCTTCACCCAAAACTTCTCCTAAAATCAGTCTTAAAAAAATATAACATTTAAAAAATTAAAAAACTGTAAGTTAGCAACTTGCAAGAAGCGCATTTGTTCCGTGATAACTCCCACTCGACATCAACTGGAAGTTCGTGTATGGAATCTGCAGTCGAATCTAGTGCACATTGTTCCGGCACGAACACAGTAAACCTAGGTTTACTGTGTTCGGATAACCAATTGTAACCCGTGGTGGTACAATCAGCATATGGGAAGAACCAGAGTCCAGTGTCTCCAAAACAACCTTTTTCTTAATGGCTGGTAGTTCATTCACAACTTTTTCTGCTTTGAACCACATCCGACATCCCAAAACCGCACTCGATATAATAGTAACTAACACTATTAACGCTGAAAATCCAGCAACAACATAAACATAAAGAGGTTGATTAAATATCCACCATATTCGCCCTGTTGGACTTCTTCCACTCGGCGCCTTTGCAGTTGTTGTTCCGTTAGATGCAATTGCTGTTGCGTCATCTCCAATTGTTGTTGGAGAATCGCCATTTCTCGATGCAAAGAAGCATTTTCTCTAACCTGTTGTTGTTGTTATACATTCAATTGACAAATCTAAATTGGACATAATCAGTCCTAGAAATTAGAGGATTTAAAACTCGGGTCGCAAATTTGGTCAGCGCAAATTTGGGAGGTCGCATAGTTGGGAGCGATTTAATTTTAATGTGCGTCGCAAATTTGGGAGGTCGCAAATTTGGTCCGCGCAAATTTGAGTCGCAAATTTGAGAGGTCGCAAATCTGGCCATCGCAAGTTTGAACCCCGCCGATTCTTTTTAAGTGATTCAATTTCGGAAGCTTTTTTTAACCAAACTAAATTAAAAAATTAATATAAACCGGAAACCGATAAAAATTAAAATAAAATTTAAAAATCTCAATACTTGTGCAAAATTCTTTTCTTTGAGCGATTTAATTTCGTCTTGTTCACAAGTGCCCATGGAAAATCCTCGAATAGATGGATGGCTTTGCACAAGGTTGTTTAAGATGTTATTCCTGAACCAGTAGCTTGTGCCAACAACAGCTTCATTCTCAATGTTGATTCGGGAATAATTTCAAACCAACTATCGAACAAGTCTTCCGCATTTTCACCGTTGATGCCTTGAGCATATTGGGTATATACTGCTTTGATGGTAATTTTCGAAAATTTGTTGGATGCTGTATACCCTTCTTTACAATGGCGATGTGACATGTCGTGATACGCGTAACCCCATCCGTTCTAATATCAACTTTGGATGTTCAACCAATACACGCAGCATTATCATGGCTTGTTGAAGTGTTAAGTTGTCCGTTTGTTGGATAGGAAAAACAGCCGGTAAACCAGCATTGGCATATCGTCTTGCTGTTACACCAGCAGCAGCTTGGATTATATATGGTTGATAAGTAGCATCTTCCAATGTTGAATACTGTGATACCGTGGTGTAGTGAGCAATTTTTTGACATTTTTCACCAGGAGCAAACGTGTGGCTGCTTCTTCTACGATCAATTCATTTGAGACATAAGGCGCCATGCATTCTCCGATTGTTATCGCCAATATGTAGTTTTCAGAATCGAAAGTAGTACCCATGACTTTAGCTGAGCAGTAAAGATAAGCCATGGCAAAGCAATATCCGTCAGAAAATCACCTTCGGAAGGTTCAATGCCTACTTTTGTGAAGATCAGATTTCTGAATTCAGTGCCCGCACGTAGTGCAGCAGGATATTGATGTTCATTGTCTAATGGAGCTTGTACACGATAATTACCCGCCATTGAAATAAGAGAACAAAAGATTTATAATTTTAAAACTATAATTATAATATTTTGCTTACATTAAAAAAAAAATTGCGTTCTGTGGAACGACTTTTCTGATTTATACAACTATTTAAAAACTGGGAAAAAACCACAGTAAACTCAATGTGAATTGTGTTGCTGTTTCTGATTTTGTCTGATGACCCATTTTGGAGTCTCATATGGTGGTGTTTCACGATTCTTGGAAGGCACTTCACATGCATCAAGCAAGCTTTTTTGAATCCATTGTTGAAGCTTTTTTGTCCAGTTATTGAAGCATCTGCAGCAATTTAGTTGAATGCCCGGAATGTGTTCCAACTTTGATCACCCGAACATTTGTATTGCTTTTATTTCCATTCTTCATTGCTCAATAGAGCAGATTTGAACTTTTCATCATGCTTTGAGGTTAACTGCAAGGCTGCTAATGCCTTATGTCGTCGTCGTTGTTTTTTGTAAAATTTGGAAATTAGAATAAGTTACTATAAGGACAATTGTACTTACCTTTCTTTGCCTTAATTTTTGGTTGGTCTGATGGGTTTCTTTGCTATTTGGGTTTTTAGCCCTGGCTGCAGACTCTTTTTTGCTGGTGTAGTAACGTTGTACAGCTTCTGAAATTGTAAAGATAGTTGAAATCTTATTTATTGCTAGGTATTTATCATTTGTACACGGGTTTACTTTCAAGAATAGATTCCTTAATTTTAGGAATATTTCCAGGCACATGATTTTTAATGAAAGTTACATTTTCTGGTGCTGTAATTCTAAAGAAGAACAATATGATGATAATACAAAGATTACTACACAAAATTACCCTTTTCTTCTATATTTCTGGGGATCATTGGCTGAGGCAAAGATTAAGTATGCTAGTGTGCGAGTTATCTTGGCCCCGAGTAAGTATTGCCAAAAAGCAGTTCAAAAACAATGAATTTTTAATACTTTCAACAGAAACAATGGCAACAAAAAGACCAAATCTTTATTGACATGTCTAGTGAAAAAACGAAGCCTACATAAAACATATCTATTTAAAACAAATTTTGTTAATGAGTGATTATGGATTTGACAACCAACCACAAATTGCAATAGCTTTTCATCCGAGATACCCTCTTCCATAACTTTAAAAGAAATGTTATTGTCAGCTATTTGTAAGAGTTTTTGAATGCGTTTTTCACTCATTAATAATAAATTTTCTAATTTTTTGGTTGGATAAAGTAAGTAACTCTTTGTTTTACATTTATGAGCCGAGAGTTGAATGAAGAGCTATTGTGGTTTTCAATAGATGAAATACATTCAGAGCATGAAGTAAAGTGTTTAGCATTTTTTATTACAATGTAATTCCCCAAGTATGATACAATGGTGTCTTCTAGAAAATAACATACTTCCTCGTGCTTACCACTGAATGCAGGAATATCTATCCCCTTGAACGTGGTAGGCCTTTGAAACATTTGGTTGGATGCGATGAGATGCTCTAGATGGGAACTTCTACTCTTTGGCCTTTGTGTGTTGTCTAGGGGTTTTTGGAAGCTATAAGCATATGACTGGTCAGGAGTCCCAACTTGTCATACAATCTATATTATTGGAGTTTAGCTGCGAGAATATCTGGTTGGGCTGTGTTAGCTAACTTCTGTGTGGAAGATGTGAGCACATGGTAATCTGACGATTCGCTGTCCTTTCCTGAAGCAATCAATGCATATACTGCACTTTTCTTCTATGTCAGTCGGCATAATGTCATATTTAAGTACTTCCAACTCATCATCACTAAGATATATGACATCTTCCATTCGGCGCTGTTGCCATTCCAATTGCGACATCAACAGTTGGTGTTCTGTTCGTTGCAACTGCATCTTCGACATATGCAATTGTTGCTCCGATTGTTGCAGTTGCATTTGCAGCCTCACCACTTCCTGATGCAAAAATGATATTTCTTGCACCTGCTGCTGGTTTCTTCTTTGTGTGAAATTAAACATGTATATCTCTTCAATCACATTTGGGTTCTTCTTATAAGTGGGTAATTGGGGATTCTGGAACAGGAGGAGCAAGGAGTATGAGAGGGGGAAGGGTGGTGTGAGCAGGGGTGAGAAGACATTAAGTCCCCCCTTGTGGGCGTGGCCAGGGGTGTCTCCCCTTATGGGTGTGGCCAGGGGTGGCATTAATTATTAAAATAAAATCAAACAAATTTCAATATAAAAAAAAATTAAAATCAATTTATTTCTACAAACAAATTTCAATATAAAATAAAATTTAACTACAGCTAAGATAAAACTTGACATTTCCAAATTAAAAAAACAAAAAAAAAAACAACTTCACCAGCGGTTTTGGCAAAGTGGGCAAGTGACATTTATGTAGCCCCACGTTTGCAGGCAATCAAAGTGATACAAAAGCCCACAATTCAATGTTATTACTTGATCACCCTCTGACATGTAATCCATACATATTACACATTCAATGCCACTATCTTGAAGCATGATCTCCGGCACTAGTTGTTGTTGTTGATGGAGTTGTTGGGGTTCTTCAATAACTAGTTGTTGTTGTTGAGGTTCTTCAAGCACTAGTTGTTGTTGTTGGGGTTCTTCAAGCACTAGTTGTTGTTGTTGTCGGAGTTGTTCGGGTTCTTCAATCGGTCGCACGTGCCCTGTTCTTAATGCACGTAACTGTTGTTGCGATGCGTCGAGGCGCCATGCCATCATTTCGAGTTGCTCATGTGCATAAGCCAATTCACCTCGCAAATTATCCAGCTCCCTTTGCTGTTGTTGGTATTGAGCAGCAATAAATTCCAGCATGAATTTAACTTTATTTCCATTCGGATCACGCAATCGCCATTGACGGGGCACAAGTGGTGGTGGTCTACTTACAGGTGCTGGTAGTGGCGCTGGTGCAATCAACGGTGGTGATTCTCTACCTTCTTCATTCGATGGCCCTTGTGCAATCTCATCAAATTCAGCAAAAATGTTTCGAACCACTCGTCTTTGAGGAGCCATGTTTTGAAGTGATTTTAGTGGGCTGGGAACGCGCTTGGGGTTTCCCCCTTCTTCTGGGTGGCCTGATAGAACTTTTGCATGTTTGCGCCTGCCTTTAGTTCTTGTCTGAACCTTCCCCTTAGTAGCATGGCAAAGTCATCTAATATGACGCACTCGCTTGCTGTTGGACACGTGTTCAACTACACATGTGCCTCATCGGTCATCTTTGACCACATTACCTGGCACGTGGTTGCCCCTGGCCAGTTATTGGCCACCGCAAGCCAATATCATGAAATCTTAGGACACCAGGAACAAGAACAACACCATCTTTAGCTTCTTCAACAAAAGAAAATTCTTCAATCTCATCGTCCCAGTCACTGTCAGAAAGTTCATCGTCTTGTTGAACCTGTTCATCGTCTTGTTGAACCTGTTCATCAACGACGTCTCTGGTGTTTTCTTCAGCATAAAAAGTAGCATCTGTATCTGTCTGAATCATATCTTCTTGTATGTTGTAGTCCTGGCGGTATGGGTCAACCTTCTCGTTTTCATGTTCTAAGACTGGCGTTGCAGGCGGTTGATAACTGCCGTCATCTGATTCTGAAGATAGGGAGATTGCGGCTTCAGCTTCTCCTGTCATCTTGGCTCTTTTTAAAAACCCTGCCAGTAATTTACTAGACTTTTTTTATGCAGTTTCTAATTCTTTCTTTTACGACCATCTGCTCCACTTCGTTTTTTCCTCGGCATAACTGAAAAGAAATCTGTATTGTTAATTTTTATAGACAATAACAACATGGCTTTATCTTGGGTTTTCTTTGACCTGTTGGTCCACTCGTTTGACGTGATGAGATGCTCCAGATGGGAACTTCTACTCTTTGGCCTTTGTGTGTTGTCTAGGGGTTTTTGGAAGCGTATAAGCATTTGACTGGTCAGGAGTCCTAACTTGTCATACAATCTATATTACTGGGGTTTAGCCGCGAGAATCTCTGGTTGGGCTGTCTTAGCTAACTTCTGTGAAATTGCCTTAGAGTCTCTTAAGCAATTTGCAGGGAGATCTAATTTTACCAGTTAGATGCTGGGAGAAAGTTCGTTTCGGGTGCTACACTGTCTTTTGCTAAGTACTCAGACACTCCTTGTTCTTGGATAAAGGTTTGACTCTGAGGATCTCATTCAGGCAGTAGTTGTGGTTTGTTTGGTTGTTGGTTCTGTTCTTCACGTTTGGTTGGAAACTTGCCTAAATGCTCTCAGTCACATGATCGGCTTAGCCAAAGAGGCGAAAAGCCGAGTAATGGACATTGCCTGAGGAAGGAAATCAATCAACGAGGGGGGAACAAAGACTAAACCAGGGGATCCAAATGGTGGGCATTCCTAGCTCAGTAGGCATCCGTGCTTCTGCATGTGCGTTTGCGTGCATGACAAACTACTTTCGTAGCCCGACCCGTCAAAACCGTCCTCATTGTAGATGTGAGAGCAATGTAATTTTACAATTTGCTCCCCTTCTCTCATTCTCTAAACAAATGCAGCAATTCTCTTCACTATCCATTGGCATAATTTCATAGCTCAGTTCATGTTTTTCTTCTTCCTCATCACTAATGTAAATAACCTCCTCCAGTTGACGCCTTCGCAATTATTGGAGAATCACCATTTCTCAATGCAAAAAAGCATTTTCTCTAACCTGTTGCTCATTCCTAGTTTCCACATACTCGAACATATACTGTACAATTCTCTCTCTTTCCCTCATATTCTCTAAGCAAATACAATGGTTTCTTCAGAATCCACTTGACATCAACTGGAAGTTTGTATATCGAATCTGCAGTCGAATCTTGTGCACGTCGTCCCGGATAATCAATTGTAACTCGTGGTGGTACAATCAGCATATGGAAAGAACCAGAGTCCAGTGTCTCCAAAACAACCTTTTTCTTAACGGCTGGTAGTTCATTTACAACTTTTTCTGCTTTGAACCACATCCGACATCTCAAAACCGCACTCGATATAATAGTAATTAACGCTATTAACGCTGTTTATGGAACCTACTAATGGGATGGAATCGAGATGTTTAGCCGAAGTGTCGCTCTTCTTATGATATTTTCCGAGTCCTTTAATTCCTAGATTGAATTCGTAAACGTAATTCCTTTGCATTTGGAATAATGCAATGAAAAGCGAATCCAAAGGCAATTCCTTCCAATCGATTTCGTCTTTGATTAAACGATTCATACTCTCGGTCGGGTTATTGGTGATCGTTTTCGATTTAAATGCAGAAAATTTCTTTGTGAATATCTTTGCGGAATGACAAATAATATCTCTCTTCAGGTGGGTGTCAAAGTAAGTTTTAAAACTTTCAAAACAAATTTAACTTACACTGAGTTTTCAATCAAATAGGCAGAACATTTTCAAATTAAAAACTGCCTTGATTTTGTCTTCAGTGACTTCGTTAAAGTAAACTCAGAGAGGAGGCGACTGGTTAAAGGATCATTTTTTAGAATTTCTCCTCAGTTGTAGTCATTATTTTCCTGAAAGAAAATAATAAAAATTTTATAACTAAATTAATTTTTCTAGAAGATATACTGACAGAAGTTGTTTTTCTATGAGATGGTGTAGAATGAAATCTAGTTTGTGGTTCAAAACTTACATCCTGTGTGAATAAAAATGAATATGATAGCATAGTTTGAAAATCACATTTACTCGATCTAAAATTGAATTTTTTGATCTAAAATCGAATTTTATTTAAAAACTGATGCATTTCTGCCAAATAAATAGAGAACAAACAACATGTACTACATAAAAAAATGAAGTAAATTAATCATATTTTATACTACCATTTTGTGTTGTGGTAACAATTAAACTGTCATCACCAATAGCATTTATGTACTCATCATAAACGTCTTCATCTATTAATGCCAAATTTTTTCATAAACTATATGAATTTGCTCATCTGTTGGCATTCCTAGTTTTTCTTTTATTGTTGGGTAAAAGAAGTACTAAAATTTAAAATGAAATCAAATTTTTAAAAATGTATTAAATTACCTTTTTTACTGAACTCATCAAATGATGGCATTGCAGAGAAAACAGCCATTATGTAGTATAAATCTGTTGGTTTTTTTACTTTGATTTTTAAATTCAAAGCCATTTTTTTAAAAATATCTGTAGGAGATGTTTAAGTTAGCTTGCAAATCTTCTATAGAGTAAAATATAGGTTTTACCTTACTTTTATGAGCCGAGAGTTGAATGAAGAGCTATTGGGGTTTTCAATAGATGAAATAAATTCAGAGCATGAAGTAAAGTGTTTAACATTTCTTACAAATGTAACTCCCCAAGTATGATACAATGGTGTCTTCAATCTCAGGTGCACAGTAAGTGTGTTCATTGCTTTCTTCAATGTAATTTTCTGGGTCAGTAAAACCATCTGGTCAAGCTAAAATGGCATCAAGTTGTTCAATTTCTTTTTTTTGCTTAAATTTTTGGGTATTTTTTTCAAATCCTTTAGATGACATAGTAGTTTGGCCTTGTTCCATTCTACATTTGCATTTCGTGGAGGTTTGACAAGGCAATATGTTGACAACAATCTATAAATGTAAGAGAATTTAAGACATGAAAGACATGAAAGATATAAAATACATGGACTACGACATGGACTGACATGGACTGCGTCCATTCTACATACTACGGAAGAACGCACACTATGGAAAAATACACTATAGTTAATCGCACCACTCACAGTTCAGGTGTAGTACTGTTTTACAGCCTCTGAAATTATAAAGATAGTTGAAATCTTTTTTTTTGCAAGGTATTTAGCATTGTACACTGGTTTACTTTTAAGAATAGATTCCTTACTCTTAGGAATATTTCCAGGCATATGATTTTTAATGGAAATTACATTTTCCAGTGGTGTAATTATAAAGAAGAAAAATATAATGATAATGCAAAGATTACTACACAGAATTACCCTTTTCTTGAAGCAATAATCCAGTGCTTGGCACTTTCATGATTGGCTAATTTGGTGTACGATTAGATCTTTTTAGATGGCGAGGGTCATGATCATTCGGATCGAGTTGGCGCGAGCGAGCGAAGGTCTCGTTGTAATCGATACCTGGACGTTGCGTAAATCCTTTGGCAATGAGTCGAGCCTTTCGTTTGTCGATTGTTCCGTCTGCCCTGTGTTTGGTTCGTAGAACCCATCGGCTGCCGATCGTTTTTCGTTTTTCGGGACGTTTTACCTCTTCCCAAGTTCCATTCGTTTACGTGGTCGCTCTCGAGGGCTTCTCTGCGGTCACTGGGTCGTCGCACTCAACGGAGTTCACAAATTCCGTCCTCGCTTTCGTCTTCGGCTGGATCTTTTTGGTAAGCCTTGCTTGGTCGTCCCCTTCTTCCGGTTTTGACGAGCGATGGACGTCGGGGCCCCCTTTTGAACTGTTGAGGGGCGTCGATCGGCTTTGGAGCGACTTCTGGTTCGTTTTTGGTGTTTCTAATAGTTTTGTACCACGATAACAAATATATTCGGCAATGATAAGATCAACTTCATTACGAAAAGCAACTCGTTTATTCCAACCTGCAATCATGCTTAGTCCACTCAACCAAAATTCTTATGCATAATTTTTTAGCCACGTAAGCTAATAATGAATATTTGGTAGCAGCAGCTTCTCCCATATTCCGATTAAAACCGTAATACATGTTGCATTTGATTAAATTTGCGGCTTTTATGAATGCTTCGCCTTCACCCAGAAAGACCTTGTTCACACGTGTCCATGGAAAATCCTCGAATAGATGGATGGCTTTGCACAAGGTTGTATAAGATGTTATTCCTGAACCCGGAGCTTGTGACAACAACAGTTTCATTCTCAATGCTGATTCGGGAATAATTTCAAACCGACTATCGAACAAGTCTTCCACATTTTCACCATTGATGCCTTGATCACATTGGGTATATACTGCCTTTGTTTGTTGTCTAGGGGTTTTTGGAAGCATATAAGTGTATGACTTGTCAGGAGTCTCAACTTGTCATACAATCTATATTACTGCACTACAATTTGAAAATCAAACACAAACACTGCACTACAATTTTAAAATCAAACACAAACACTACACTACAATTTGAAATAATGTTATTTGAACAATGTCACCATCCATTCCTACATACTGGGCATGATGCATGCCAATACCCCCATTTCGCTATGCATATGTGGTGGTATAAATGCCCACAATTTAGTTTAACAATTTCTTCCCCCTCAATCATAAATTCAATACAGATCACACACTTAATCTCACTATCTTGCTGCAACATTTCAGGAACAAGTTGTGGTTGCAGTTGTTCTTGTTCTTCTTCTTCCTCATCTGTAAAGTCTATTTCCTCGACAACATATGGATGATGCAGTTCCCGTTGCAGGTCTGCAACTCTTGCCTCTGCTCCCTGCAGTTGATCCTGCGTCATGGTTAGCTGTTGCCGCATAACCCACACCTTCTCGCAAAAATGCCAGCTCAGTTTGCTGCTTCTGGTACAGTTCTTGGATATTGTGCAACATATATTCAACCGAAGTTGAATGTGATACTTGCTGGATCGGAGCAAGTGGTGGCATATTTGCAGATGGCGGAAGTGGGTTGATCAATGATGGTGATGGTGATTGTCTTTCATCATAATTGGCTGGCCCTTCATTCGATGGCCCTTGTGCCAGCTCATCAAAATCAGCAAAAATATTTCTCACCACTCGTCTTGGAGGTGCCATGTTTGAAGTGATTTTACTGGCTCAAGTGCTGCACTTTTATTTAGTTTTCAGCACAAAGAAGGGTGTAAGATTTCCTGTCTCAAGCTGTTTTTCCACATGTGGGTGTTTTTCTTCAATCTGTCCCATGTGCAAAACTTAATTGACTCAGGAAATGCGCTCTCAAATGTCAACAATTCCACTTGTCAAAATGCCCTTTGTCATATGTCCAACCCTTCAATCTTCATTATTTCAAGTCAAGTATCAAATGATTTAACACATGTTGGATGTGTTGCTTCAACCTCTCCCAAGAAATGCACTCTACGATTGTTTTTCCACATGTCAATGTGAATTTTTAATAAATCATGTTAAAATTTATGACAACCAATTCCTTTTTTATTTCATCCAATTTGGTGTAAACTTCAAACGCTGCTGAATGAAGGCAATTCATGCTAGAAGCTTGTATTTTTCAGCGAGTGTAAAACAGAATAAGATCTTTCATTATTTATAAAAAAAAAATAATTAAATTCCGTTAATAACTTGTTGAGATATCAACATTTGAATGTCTGACATAAAAATCAAAAATTTAAAAAAAAAATAATAATAATTTTATTTTCTTCTAAAATTTACCCAAATTGATTTCCAACCTTTATTTCACTTTAATTCAAAACGAAAATATAAAATCAACCAGTATTTTCATTTAAAACCATCTTTTTTCAGTTGTTTTTAAAAAAATAATTTGAAATTCTTCAACACACCAACTGTTCACTAAAAGTATATCTTTGTTGTTCCTTCCTGTCTGGCATCTGGTTTGTTTCACTGTTGATGCTGTCCAGGCCCCCTGCAACAGGCGTAGGTAGCCAACCCTTTGGTCACTGTGGCCTGTAGCACTATGCCACAAAATCCTCCCCTCTTACTTACTGAATGCCCTCGTTCAGACTCTTCTCAGCGGTGACAAGCTACAGGGAGAGAAAAACAGAATACATAAAACACACTGTATACAACACATATGATTACATAACTACATAAACTACAAAACAAAAGAAAAAGGTAAACTACATGAAAGAAAAACTACATAGAGGGAGAAACACAATAGACACTACACACAATGCATAACGAGTCGCGCCGCTTACATGGTCGAGGGGCAGGGCTGCTCCCCACAGGGGAACGGCCGCGGCACCTTTCACTCGGAGTCCGCGTCCATCGACGGCCGGGGCCATGGAATGGACATACGGTGCCGGGAGGACGCAACAAGGTGAAAATACCGCCGTCGGAGCAAGAAGTCAGCCTGCACAACGTGCTCTTGGAAAATGCCAACGCGTTCGCCATGAGCGGTGCGCTCGGCGTGCTCCGCAACGGCGGACTGAATCAGGGCATGCCGGGCTAGGCGGTCGCATCGCGCCGCCCGGGCAAAATTGTTTGAAATAATCAAGTCTTACAGGTGGAGCAGACTCAGGTGGAGGAACGCGGGAAACCCCACGCCCTCCACGAACTCGTTGGTGCCGGGGGCCAACGAAATGCTCAGGGTTGATAAACGGATGCGTGATGTGTTTGATACAGATGGTGGCATCGCACACAGCGTCGTATGCGGGCTCGGCTGCCACCTCGTCGGGCAGGGCGCACTCCACGTCGGAGTGGTCGCCCTCGTCGTGGGGCCGGCCCCTGTCCTCCTCTCGCTCCTCGTCATCCTCGCGGGCCCGCTTCACCCCATGGCGCGGCGGCTCGCTTGAGTCGTCAAAACCTGAGGTTTGTGCGAAGAAGCACACTGGATCCGACGGTTCACCTTCACCTGACACCACCGTCTCCAGGAAGAGTTCGGGGCTGATTTCAGCGGCCGGCACGCTTGCGCCTGGGCCGGGGCGGCGTGCCGCAAGGGCAGGTCGATGAGCGTGTGGTGGCGTACCTCGGGGTTGCCTCCTGAGACAGGCAGATGTGGCTCTGGGTTAAAGAGTGACCCGTTGCGGACGGTTGCTAATTGGGGTCAGGGGGCAATGTCCCTGTCCACCCCAAAATACATCTTTTCTCCTACCTCAAGATAATTGTTGGTGAAATAATAACGAGACTTGGACTCCGGAAGTTTATCAAAACACATATAATTTATTTACCCTCATGTGATTAAGCGCATCAACATGGGGAAATATTAGCATGTTACAAGTCTATATACGGTTATGCCAACAGATGGCTATATCTGAGAATAAATCCTAACAATATGGCGCTGGGTGTGGTCCTATGGTCCGAGTAGTCGGTTGACTTCACTTATATTGCAGTCGAGTCACAGCATGAGTTCCAGCGATAATCCAAGGATGGTAAAAACGGGGTTATTAATAATAACTAGTCGGTTACCGAAGTAGCTAGAGATGGACCCCCATAAATCATGAATGGCCTCAATATGGAGACGGCTCGCTTACACTGTAAGTGGCCATCTTGAACAGATGACAACCCAATAACTTGATTGCCATGGTAAGATACTTGCCGTACAATAAGTACGACAGAATGACATACAGTATGTGAGAATAAATGCGACGCTCATAACATCGCCTACCTCCAAACCTCGTCATTAGCATGCTCGATGCATCACTAACCGGTTCCGGACCACAACTTCCACCTTCACTCACACAACATTCTCCATACCCATTCACATATCTCAACACATGAGACAACAAGTTCAAGCTTTTGGTTTTTTAGTAATCTCTGTCGTCTAGTTGATCCGGGGGGTTTTATAGATGCAGATTCACCAGGGAAGGCACTGGTTGCCCAATGGGAGTGGTGACCCTGTGAATCCCTCCAATTCGGGTTTTCTCTGGAGGTAAGGGGGAGGGAGGAGTTAAGTTAACTCCTCCTCAACGGAGGGAAATTTTTCTGGGTGTTCCAGTAGGAGGTAATAGTAATGGTATAGGGGCCGGAGGGGCGCTCAATTAGCCCATCTGTTTCCAACTCGTCGCAAAGTTTGCGCATAATGGCGGCTTTCGCCGGGTTATAGTTGCGAAATTGGCTCTTATTATACTTTCCCTCCTGCATCAGTTTGATATGATGTTGCGTCAGGTTAGTACAGCCGATTGCGTCCCTAAAAACATTCTTAACGTTGTTAAGAACGCCCTTCAACTGTGTGCGTTGTTCATCGGAGCAGTCGCTGTTTTTTACTATTTCGTCGTCCCAATGGGGCGCCAGGGTTGATGTTACTTGAGTGGTTACGTTACTCAATTGAAGTGGTTGTAGGTTTTCACTCCTTGGCACATAGGGAATAACCAACCCGGGTACGTATTTGCACGTGAAGTTGGCGTCAGCTGCATTTAGACAAAGCCCCACGCGACGCATGAAGCTGTGTCCCAGAATTAAGGTGCATACATTATCGGGTAAGACGTAAAAATTCATGGGTGTAAAGTGATTGGCCCATTGAACACACAATGTGATTTGTCGAATGGGGCGATTGAGCTTATTGAGACCAACGCGACCGGGATAGGAGGGTTGGGTTTGTCTGGAGGGATATCGATTTCCATGGGGGGCGGGTTCAGTGGGTCACCCCCCTCGCTTAGTTTTTTGACTCCGTGGGCGCGGTCGCATTCGGTACTAGTTTTATAAATTTTTCAAAGGTCACATCCAGCTGTTTCTGCATGTCTTCCTTCAGACTGGCTTGGAGGGCAGCTTGAGAGGTCTGTTGGGAGTTTTGTAAGGAAGTCTGCAGAGCAATCAGTTCTTGGTGCAGGCTCTCAGAAGTTACCCAGTTTTGGCGGGGACGCTTGGCCAGGGGTTCATCCTTGGTGGCTTTGGCTGGGCATTTGTGGCTGTAGCTGGTGGCGATTTTCTGAGGAAGGTCAGGGCATTCCCTCTTGAAATGTCCCTTCTTTTTACAATTGAAACATTCGACCAATTTTTTTCGGTCTTCAAGCTGATGCAGAAAACACAGATGCTGTTCCTCGGTGTATTCCGTTTCTTTATTCGTTTCTTCCTTCGCCTCACTTGTATCTGTTATCAATGTAACAGCTTTCAAGTGGACCTTATGGTGCGTTTCCCGTCCGTTTTTCTGGCTAGGGGGGTGTATGCTGGTTTTCTGTCTCTGCCAGTCAGGGCGGTGGGGGGACTCCATCTGTCGAAATATGCCTTGTGTTCATATACAAATTGAGCGATTTGTTCAAATGGCAAATTATCGTAAAGGTCCCGGCTATTCAGACTCTTGAAGCTCCGTTTATTCACATTCTGAAAGAGAATTGCAGTTGCTCCGAAGGAGTCATAAAAGTCTTGATGACCCCGGGCATCGTCGAAACGTAAGATGAACTCGTATAGTGGCTCATCGTCGCGCTGTAAGATGTGGCTTAGTTGTAAGGCCCTGGCGACCGGTGTTAAATCGAACTGATCGATGAACAGTTTTTCGAATGCTTTCCAACTACTGAAACGATGTTCATTAGTCCTGAACCATTTTCGGGCGTGGCCTATCAGGTATCCGGGGACCCCTTGGTGAACCATGTCATTTAACGCGACCCCTTTGGTGTTGGCCACCGCTTGAATAATTTCTAAGAAGTGTGCCACCTCCTCCTGTTTACCGGAAAAGAGCGGTACGGCAGCACTTTTGAATGAGGGCCTATAGGGTGGGGTGACTACTGCGGGGGGGGGGTGGCGGTCGAGCGGGCACGGCAGCGGAGACGTTGTGCGGGCGGCCTCCGGGATCCGGCCTCGGCCGAACGATCGCGGTCGTGGGATCGTGTTGTCAGACATGGCGGAGACAATAGGGATTAGAGCGGTATGCACAGATTCCACATCTGGAAGCAGTGACCAGAGCTTTGCTTTTGAAATAATTTTATTGCTGGCCAGCTAGATAAAGATCTAGCAATTGGCTGCAATTCTTGGCAAGACCTTCGTGATCTTGAAATCACCTTGACAGTGCTTACAATATACTTTTGGGTATTTGGTATCTGTCTGATATAAAACTGTAGATTTCATAGTTTTTGTAGATTTTCAAACATTGAAATTGTAGGTTTTAGACATAACTTTTGAAGTTTAGACTTTTAGATTTTTGCATAATTTTTTTTAACTTTTACATTTACATAATTTTTTTTTAATTTTGAACCTTTAGATTTGGCATAAACTTTTTCTGGGCATTTTTGCATTTTTGACGTTTTTTGCCCTTATGGCACCGTCTGTGTTTCAAGCAGGTGTTGTATAAAGAATTTGTGATTCGTTTGCCTACTATGTGTGGGCGGAAGTGAATTCAAAACAAGATGTATTACAAGTATGATGTATCTTTTAATTAAGAGAAAATAAAAGAAAAGTAATAGAAAGAAAATAAAGAAAGCATAATAACACGACACTTGTAATTATATACAGTTCGTTCTTGTGGGTCGCAGCCCAGAACAATTGAATCTCAAACATTTCAAATAAGGACGCAGTTCATGCATTTACTCACGGTCACCACATCTCTTGCACAGTCTGTCTGTATTCGAACTCGTGGATAATTGTTCTCACTTGCACTTAATATCTGTCTCTTATGTGGGTCACATAACTTCAATGACTTTTGCACTCTGTTTTTGGATGTTGCACTGATTTCTCACGACACTATAGGCACATGCTCGCCCTGTCCCGTCAACTTGCTAACTGCCCAACAAAAATGTGTTTTCCAGCGCTCGTTGCTGTGGAAGGCATCTGGGTTTTGTCACCGCGGCTGATGTTGGCCAGGCCCCTCTTGACCGTGTGTGTGGCTCGCTGGCACCGCATCAGTGGATGGTCAACCCTTCTGGTACTGTGGCACTATGCCACCCAGGTTGTGCAGCATATGTAATTCCACTTACGGATAATTTCTGGAATTAGCTTTAGCTTCTGAATGAAATGCGGTCTTGTAATGAGAAATGGGTGTTTTCTTCGATAACACGATTATCACCTGAAACATCATCTGTACTGCACACATGTTTTTGCTCATTTACCTCATCAAGTGCCAGGATGTGAAAAACAGATTATTATTGAAATATAGAAAAGAATTTATGCAAGATTTTAAGAAAACGCATACCGTTTGTTGTCAACATGCTGGTGATATTTCAGCGCATCTAAAACTTCAAACATACGAAAGTTAACTCGGATAAAATTAGTAAAAATTATATTTAAAAAAAGTTATTCTCAGCTAAATATTTATTTCGGCATCCAACCACGAATGACCTCACCAAACGGAGTGAACACACAAATCATCACAATCACAAATAACACAATTGCCACTACCAAAACACTTATTGCCAACACTATGACCACATCATAAACACTTTCATCACTTTCTAAAATCCCACCACCATCACTATCCGACGTGTTATCCTCACGTCGCGGCGCAAGCCGTCTTCTATCCATCAACGCCGTGCACTGCCCATCAAAATTACAAAAACTGCGCCCATCGTCACAATCCTCACCAGGTGGCCTCCGGTACGGCACCTTCTCCCCCTGCCAGATCCCAAACGCGGACGCAGGTCTGCACAAATCGTTTTGGGACTTGCAGCACAACTGACACTGCAATCGCAGATCCCCGCACACGCACTCCAACAGATCTTTCTCCAAACAAATCATGTCTTCGCACACAGTTTCGAAACACCTCCCGAGTCCGTTTCGGCAGATTTCCCCGTTTGGTTTGGGCGTGAGCCGAGGACAGTCTGCAGAAAAGCCCGAACAACTCGTGGCTACAAAGCAATCGTTTCCACCAGTGCAGTCCTGCAACAAATACAAAGCGTTGTTTTAGTGATCAAAGTGGTTCATTTTTGGTTTATAGTTAGGGTACTTTGGTTTCGTGGGGTTGTACGAATTGGCACCGGGCGGAACAACATGGTTTTCCAATTGAACTGCACGTGAAACCTTGGGAAACTCGAACAGTGCACTCGTGGTCCGAGCCCAGGCCGCCCTTTGGTGTGCAGCAGGGATCCACCATTGCACATTGATCGGATGTGCCACAATCACACTCTTCTTCGCTTTCCACTATGGCTAAACGAAGGGAAGTAGAGAAAGTGGTTAGTTCGAGTGTTCGGTTAATTCTGGTGTGGTTTTTGTGCATGCACACATGGAGTGTCGTGCAGGAAAGTACGCAAACATTGTGCCAATGAAAATTCGGTTTCAACTGTAACTAGTGGCAAAAATTCCATCTTTAATTTCGAGTCGCATGCAAACACACACTGGTAGAGACCCCTTATCAGGGCCGGATTAGCCATGTAACAGAAGTAGCAAATTCTACGGACCCCGCGTTTCAGGAGGCCCTGCGTTTGACATTTTTAATAAAATATTGCCATTTTTTATGAAATTCAGCCAATTTTGCCAATTTTTTGTGAAATTTTGCCAATTGTTCATCAAATTTTGCTATTTTTGCCCATTTTTCATGAAATTTTGCCAATTTTTCATAAAATTTTGCTAATTTTGCCATTTGTTCAAGAAATTTTGCCATTTTTGCCAATTTTCCATGACATTTTGCCTAATTTTTCTGAAATTCTATGCAATTTTTCATGTCATTTTGCTTATTTTCATGAAAATGTGAACTTTTAAAAGTTGTGTTTTATTTTATTATCATACAAAACCTAGGGCCTCTTGGTAACATTTGCTACAGGCCCCGCACTGGCTTAATCCGGCACTGGCCCTTATACTCTGCAAGCAAGCAAGCAAACTTACCATTTCCACACACCGCCTTCTTCTGCACGAAACAGACGCCCTTTTCCCTCAACACCTCCGCAATCTGCCTGCGACTGCACGGCGAAAACTGATAATTGTTAAGCTCGCGTCCAAGCAGCGTGTACGGACTCATCAAATAATCGCCGTCTTTCGGCGAACACTCTCCATCATCCAACGAATCATGATCGCTTCCAAACGCGTGCCCAAGCTCGTGCGCCATCGTCAATCCGCTCAAAAAGCGCGGCATCAACAACCCGTCCTGCCCGACGACCGTCACCACGACCGTGTTGTAGTTCTTCGGCTTAATCTGGCCCTTCGCCCGCCGCCGCTTTTGGCAAATCCCGCCCGCCATCCTCGCGTTCGGACTCGCCGTGTACGTTATCCCCAGCGCACCGCTGGCGAACCGGCGGTGCGTAATCGCCAGTCCGAGACAAAATTTATCGAAATCGTAATCGGCGAATAAATCCAAATACTCCTCGATGTCCAGATCGTCGTCGAAGAGTCTGTAATTTGGCGAATGGCGACTCAGCACGATCTGGATCGCTTTGACCTGGAAGCCGATTTCCTCCGCCGTTCCGTCGCCGTCGAAATCCGTCGTTCCGAAAATGTTCTGCGATATTTGCAGCAGAAATATCATCTCGAAAATCACCCTGATTATCTCGTGGTCGGTTTGGTGTTTGAAAAAAGTGTGGTCCGCGAACAGTTTGAGCGTGCACACGGTGTTTTGATGCAGGTTGAGCCGCCCGGTTGGGCTTTCCCGCAGCGCGCCGAGCTTGAAGTGTTTTTCGACGGTTTGGTTGCACACGATTTTCTTTTGCTGGCGCTTCGGGTAGATGTCGGACTGCTTGAATACGACCGACTGGAAGGGGACGGGGCGTGGGTAGTAGCGATCGGCCTCCTCGATGTGGTACGTGTCGTCGTGGACTCTGATTGTGCCCTGGAAAGTCGAGTCGATGCAGATTCCTATGGCGGTTGAGTTTGTGGTGTTTAAGACGTACCCGATTAGGAAGTTTTTTCGGATGTCTTGCGACAGGAAGCTGACTGATTGGTCGATGTCGATCGTTTTGATAGGGATGGCGTTTTTCAGGATGGTGGATTGCGGTTGTAGGGTCAAGTGGAAGTCGCGGTTGAAGGCGCGGAAAAAGATGGATTTGTATTCGACGTTTGATGTTTTTGATACGGATGTGATTTGGTTGATTGCTTCGTAATGTTTCACGTAGTTGGACAAAGGGTTGTTTGATGAGGTGAGGAAAACGTGGAACTCTAGTAGTATTATCAAACACGATATCTTGCACCGCATTGTGTTGAAAGCATAACTTGTAGGCTTAACGTAACAAAAGACGGAAATTACTCGAAATTGTTGAGAGGTTACATTATTTGAAGTTTGTTTTGAAATTTATTAATGACTGAATTTATTTTTCCACTTGTTCCAAATTCTTTGCATGCTAGTTTATTGGCTGAGGAGCCATCATTTAACAATTCCAATCACTTTAGCATTTGAAGTTTCCAATGCACCAATAAGAGAAATTGTTTGCTAACTAATCCTCTGTACAAATCTTTTTGTTTGGTGATTTTTTTAATTTAATGTCCTTGGTCAAGTATTTTGGAAGATTTGGAAAGATCGAAGGGATGGCATCCTCTGTCAATGTCCATCTTAGCCGAGACATTTTCATTTTCCCATCAATGATGTGTACATCATCCTTCTCCAAGTATGCATCAATAAAGTGCTTATCACAAACACGAGTTATTTTTATTAATTTGTTGAAATCTCTTGGAATCAGGTTTTAAGCGTTCTGAATTGTAACCCGATTTGCATTCTGGCACGCAACAAGTAGGCAGTGTCTTCTGTATGAAATTCATTTTAAATTAATTATTAATTGATATTTATATATTTATATTTATATTTATTTAATGGATTCAGACAATCATTCTTATTTACATTTTAATAATGTATGTCCAAGAATTGGTTGCGATTTATTGTTGTTGACACAATAAATAACATGTGATATGTGACTTTTTATTTGTTATAACTACTTCAAGCAAACAAATCTTTAACAACAGCTAGGATACCATCCATAATTAATTCTACACATTTCTTTACAAAAGCTTAATTTAGATCCAAGCTCGGAATAAAAAACGAGGAGAAATGGTAGGCATGACTCGTTTGCTACTGCACAT
>JAQIXU010001109.1:0-20539 GCA_034701245.1 Strigamia transsilvanica | reverse complement strand
CATGTTAAAAAATTTTGCTATAACGAATTTTGCTATAACGAATTATTCGTTATAACGAACACATTTTCAGAAACACTATCTAATACTCACAATCCCTTGTTATAACGAATTTCGAAAACTGATCATTTGACTTTTGACTGATGTCCTTATTTAGAAACCGAGAGTACAACAATAATATTTATTGGGGAAATTTCCGAGGAAATTTCCCATTTTAAAATGGCTGCTAAATAAACGTTTGCAGCAACAAGAAAAGCAAAGAATCACTTGTTTACAACTATGTACCAGCAGATATGATTTTTTAAATTAATAAAATTGAACATTTTATTTTGAAAAATACTGTCATAACTTCAAATCAAACAAAGATCACCATGTACATGAATAAATATTGTTTTTCATGTCAAAAGTGAATTTTTTTCAGCTATAAAGTGCATTTTGTTATATTTTGTTAAAACAAACTTTCGTTATAACGAACCGATTTCTCGGTTCCCGAGCGATTCGTTATAACGAGTTTCGACTGTAACAGTAATTAATTAAAACCGAAAATAGTGATAAAAAAAAAATTTAAAAATAAAATTAAAATCCCCATTTCCGAAATAACAGCAAAAATCAAAAATGGAGTCCTATTTTTCCCCAACAAAAAATTTTAAAAACCTAACAATTTAACAAAATCTCAAACCAACAACAAACAGGAAAATATAACAAAACTTGTAAATACAAAATTAAAAACAATAATAAAAGGTTTATCGTGATTGTGGAAAGAAATTTATGGTTTTGCTGAAGTACTTTACAATTTGACCCTAAGACCCCAAGAAGAGAGAGGGGGAAGTAAATGATGACGAGGATAAGGGATGAACCAGTGTGGGAAGAAAGAGAAGAAGAAGAATTTGACAAAACAAGAACAAGCAAACCCAGGAATAACTGACGGATGAATCGACCTTCAATTGTCCATAATTAGGACCTAATGCAACACTTTAACCCCGAAATTTCTTTTCCCCCCACAACTACTCCCTGGTGGTAGTAAACCAAACGAGTTTTGCCGCCAAAACTCATTTTTTTTTAAATAAACAAGAAAAATGAAAGCTAAAGAAAGGAAAACTCCTTCAATGCATTTGGGATGGGTTTTTGACCACACACAGGGCTTGTCCACCACTTAGGATGGACTAAGGTGCTCGCAGGTGTTGCCTCGGGACAGAAATTCCTTTCGAAATTGTGAACCGGAACTGCGAGAAGATCCAGCCCGCGGGTAGGGGGAATGCCGAATGGAATTCAAAGCTCCTAACCCTCACACACAAACGCATGGGTAAATTAACAAACAAAAAAAACGAGTAAAATAATTATTCCTTATAAAAAAAAAAAAAAAAAAAAATGAAAATAAAAATAAATAATCAACACTTCCTACTCATAAATTCACCTTTTTGATGACATGTCAATTAAAGCAAATTTATACACGGATCGACATGTCAATTTCCACCTTTTAGTCCCTGAAAACCAATTGAATTTCAAATATTTTCTCCATCCACAACACCAAGGTAAATCTTTTCTAACTTTGCACATTCAAATACCACCCCCTAAATGATGCATCGTCGTCATCTCTGGAATTTCCTCCCAAGGGAACTTCATTAGCCATCTGTTGAACAAAATTCTGTTGCACACGTACAACTACCATCATCGAGTGAATAAAAATTAATTTAAAAATAAAAATAAAATAAAAATAATTTTATAAATAAATCATTTAAAATTCTCGACAATTTGAAATCTCCAGCTTTTATAATCAATGCAAAGTGTGATTTTTCGTCGTCAATTTAGGCTCGGAGGCGGGGCCAGTCATTGAAACCAAGAACGGGGGGTCGAATCAGATTCGCGGGTAAACTGCTGCTCCCCATCGAGGGCCAAAGGGACAGGAAGACGACCAACAACAAGTCCAGGGAAAAAGGACAAGCATAGAATAGAAGATGTTGGGAGATCCCATGTGGCTGCCACCGAAATGCCCCCCCTTACCCCCCTTTCTTGCTTTTCCCTGCGGAGAAAGGGGGTAAAAAGGGCGCATCTGTTGCGAGGTTTCAAGAACGAGGGAAGGCAAATGGGGGTGATCGGTTGGGGGCTAATGCCAAACTTGGTCCCCCTCGTGAAGAGGCGGATAAGGTTGACACCTCTTTCTCATCCGAGGAACCAATCTGGTCCAAGATCGAGTCTGACTCTATTCCTTCCGCCTTGGCTCGCGGCAAGTCGTCTTGTCAACGTCATCCAAGGTCGGGGACCGGCAGCCTATCAGCGGCTAGCCATTGGGTTGGGCTTATCCCTCATTAAAAAGCGCGCGAATTTATCACTCAATGAAAGAATTTTATTTTTTTTTTTAAAAAAAAAAGTTTTTTTTATTTAAGTGGAAAAACGAAGTGGGTCAAATTTATTTTATTTTGAGATTAGTTTTGAAAAATTAAATATTTGTATTTATTTTTTTAAAAAGAAATGTAATTTGTGAAATAACCACGTGATATTTTATTTTATTTTTATTAATTTGAATTTTTTTTGTGTTTATAGGTGTAAAATTTAGTCGTAAAATGGGCGCCGCATCAAATCCAAAACAAAATAAAATAATTAATAGAGAAAAAAGGCGGCAGCGGTTTCTTGTGAAGATGAAAACAACGATAAACTCTGATGACCTTTAATGATTTTTTTTTCCAGAATCAAAGAGCGGATCAATCTCCCTTTTCACAGTTGAAAGCCACGTATTATTCTCTTTTTCCCATTCAATATTTTCTTGATTTCCTTTTTCTTTCGCATCATTCAAAATTAATACGTCCGACAAACCATTCCGATTTTCTTCCCTCGCAAGCGTTTAATCTTCATTTCCATTTATTTCTCATTTCAAAATTGATAGCGAGAACAAAATAACCCCCCACACGAAAAAAAATTTAAAAAAATTGTTCAAACTTGTGACGTTTCGGGTCAGTTTGATGAGCCATGACCACGGGGGGCGCATTCCATCGGAGCAATTTACGATGAAGGAAAATTTGTGGTCATTCATGGCGAATGCCAAACTCCCAAACCCAAGGCTTTGCCGCGTTCGTCAACTCAATCCCAATGCCCCATTAAAATATCACCTCTTGAGGCCAACACCTGCACTTGACTTGAGCTGGTTCAATTTACAAGGATCAACTTATATTTCTACCTCACCTAAAACTCAACACTTTCGTCTCCTTAAATTATTTTTTTAATCAAATTTGTCTTCTTTTTTTTATACCCAGAAAGCTTTCTTTCTGACTCGTTTTCTCATAAAATTCGTAGTGTTCTCTAGAAAAAGATTATTTCGCGGTTTCCCAGCCCTTATTTCTTAGGTCGAGCCTCTCCCTTCCTCCCCACTTCCGGAGGGGTTGCAACAACTGCCATGACGTCATTCAATGTCATTTTAGTAACCAGTTGCTCATTCCAGTTTCTCATAAATAGATTGAAGCTTCATGGAAGTAGTTTTAGTTGCTCATATCGTAACCTTTTTCTCGTGCCACTCCCTTCGAATTCCACCACTTCTTGACAATTACCATTTATACTAGTACCCCATGTGTACCCATTTCGGTTACTTGGTTTTTGAAAAGAGAAAAATATTGCGATTAAATAATTATTTTTGTGTCGTAGAAAAATTTAAAATTCTTATATTTTCTGGTAAAAATATGTTGCGTTAAAAAAATAAATAATAAATAAATAAAACATGTTTTACTATTTAATCCCTTTTTCCCGCGCTTTACGTTTATTGTGTTCGACTTAACTTTTTTTCCGAATTTTTCTAAGTTTTAAGTTTTAAATCCTCGTCTCATCCTGTTAGCAGTTTATATTTATTGCGAAACAATGGATTTTGAGTTTTATTCTATACTAAGAAAATGTTTGAAAGTATACTTACAAGTTTATCAACCTTCATTGATAGCCAACTTCCATACGACGCATGTTTAGTATTTGTCGATACCACCGTAAGATAGCGCATGTTTGCAGGATAAAAGTCTCGATATACTTCTACCTCCTTTTTATTTTTGAAAACATGCTTTCCGTTTTTGTATTAGTTAATGCAAAAATAAATGTTCAAAAAAAATAAACGACTAAATCATACTTTTCAGTTTTAATAATTTACCAACATAAAATATTTTCAACAAAATAATTGACCACAATAAATCAAAACCATACTAAATAATTTTGTCCAATTTGCTGTGGAAAATAAATATTTTTTGTTTAGAATTCTCATACCATCCGTTCCACTAAACTGAAATGTAAACACTATATTAAATTACAAAAATATTTACTCATATCTAATACATAAGAACCTGACTAGTAATAACAAAAAAGTATTCAAAGTTATTCAGAATTTGTGTATAAATGATATTTTGTCGTGATACATGTTTTGTTCATTCGAACAAACTTAATTCCTCTATTTTCATTTGGTAGATATTGCAATTTTTTAAATTTAAAAATGTCTAATATAACAATATAATTATGTGCTCGTAACGTTTTAATTTCATTTTAAAAATTGGTCAACGCCAAAAACGCATCAAACTTATTCAAGCAAATATTTGAGTGCATTGCAATTGATTTCATTCGTTTTTGATCAATAGATTTCTTGGCCATGGAACTTGCGATTGAATAATTGACATTTCAATATAAACAGAATATAAAATTTCTGTACATTAAAAATTCATTCTTCATTCAATTTCGTGTCACGTGATTTCCACTCGTTCCAGGATATCAATCCTACACATTGGACATTTACACAATTGAGTTGCACACCTTGTACAATAACCCCTGAAAATATACAAAAATATTTTTCAAAATAAATATTAAATCATTCCAATATTGAATTTACATATGTTGACAAGGCAGCAGCTGAACACAAGCACGGTTATCAAAGCACAGTGTGCACGAATCTTCTTTAACTAAACTTTCCCTCAGTTTTTGAAGTTTCAAATGCCTAAATAGATGTAAAAATTCGATTAAAAAAGCACAAAAAAAATTTACTCATTTATAATAATACCTAGGTAATATAATCTTCTCCTCTTTCGACAACACAGCATAGTCGTTAAAGCATTTAAAATTCTTATCATTTGGTGGAAAAACAAACGGTTTGCGACCAAAATTAAATTCACATTGCTGAAAAGACATAAAGCTGGCTGCTGCGAAGAAACCAACCCTAGAAAAAATAAAATAATATAAATCAGCAACTAAAACAGAAATCTATACAAAATTACTTCGCGCTTTTAAAAACTTGTTTATTCGGTGGCAATGGTTTCCCGTTTAAGTAAAAGATTATTTCGTAAGATTCTAGATCTAGCAATGTCCCTAAGATATCGCCTAGAAAAAAAATGAAATTCAAATTAATTGATTTAATTAAGATATCCACTCTGACCTGATTTCCAGCACGGATGGCTCTGTGGTAGACTTTTAGCATTATGCCAAATTAATTGTCGACAGCCATCGTAAGCGATTGAATATTCATCATCACCTATGCCATAACCCTCCTATAATACCAAATTATTCATAAAAATTGATTAACAACTATTTCAAATGTCTTACATGATTCTGAAATTTACTATCCTTCGTAGCCCATCCTATTTGCATAACACCGGAAGTTATAACTACAACTTCGTAGTACCAAATGCCACTATCTACTTGAAACGTACTGCGAACACTTTCGAAAGAAGTAGCATCGCATCGAGCCTAAATGAAACAAAAAACAAATTATTTTGAGTTTATTTACCGGTATTTATCCAATTCTCACTTTCAAACCATCGGCAGATATTTTTAAATATTCACTAACATCATTACTGTTTAAAATAACATTCAAATTAGTGTCGTCAACAGTCAAATAAGAGTAAGGGCGTCCGTCAATTAAAACTGCAAAACAAGAAAATGATCGATATTAACGTTTCCAAATATAAAATCCAAAACACTTACATAAATTGTCTAAACACCACTGACTGCAAAAGCCAGCTTGTCGTTGTGTAAAATCTTCATTATACAGCCATTTTTCTAATTTTATTAATGGATGGACTTTGTCTTCTTTTAATCGTTTATTAATCGTAATTTTACTCTCGCCTACATTCCAAAACAACAACAACAACAATAAAAACAACTTTTGCTTCATTTTACTCCACTCACTTGTCTGAGCAAATTTTTCTAAGGCAATTATCGAAAATAAAATTACAGGTGGGTTGGAATTGTCACCCTAAACAAAACAAAAATAAATCATCAAAAAACTCATTTAAAACACCGCTTAACATTACCACAGAGAATAATAAATAGTCAAGCGTATCCTTTGTTAAAAGAGCAACACTGCTGGGCCCTTAAAAAAATAAAAATCCAAATTAAAATTCCATTTTTAATTTCCATTCGTTTATTTTACCCGCTAACTTTTCCGCGATACATCCCAGTACAACACACACATTCCTATGCCACGTCAAATTATGCTGTCTCACTTGCGCAGCCTCGCGATTCAATTTCAGTGTGTTTGACAGTTTTGATATAGTCTCCTAGAACGAAATGAATTAATTTCGCAGCCAACTTCAATTCCATTTTGAATACTTTTGTAGGAAGTGGACAATCATCTAATAGTAAGGTGATAACTGCAGGTCCCAAGGGATCATCCAGAGGGATTACATTGATCATGGAATTAACAACAGTGAGCCAACCATTCTCTTTATCAGCTATCATGTGCAATTTCATCATCGAAGGCGGTGGATCTTGTTCGCTGCAAATCACAAAACACGTTAGATCGATTAACTATATCGATTTGATTCCGAGACTGACTTATCCACTAAGTGCCTAATAATCGCTAGTGTTTCAAGAACAAGACTATCCACTATAAGTGGCAAATGAGTCATATCCACATGTTCCCACAAACACTGTTGAAAAAACCATTCATTTGGAACCGGTGCAGCACCATCAGATTGGACTGTAATGTCTCCAATTGGTACGGTCGCGGCGACATATTCCCTTTGCTGGTCCTGTTGCTCTGCTTCTTCTTGATCTTGTTTACACAAACACTGTCCCATTATGAGACATATATAATCTGAAAAAAAGATTTAAAAAATAATAATTATTGTAATTATCGAATGTATAATTAAACCAGTAAATTGATTTACTTTTTTTATTTTGCTACGTGCGGCACGAAAATCATTTTCCACAGTTAAATTCATTGCTCCATAAGAAACGAAAATTGATTAATCTCGTTGTGTCGATTCCTCTTCCGTCAGATTTCGTACATGACTGGAAATGACAACCATGTCTAGATAAGAAGCGGTGTCGACATCCTTTAATCGAAACCCCTTTCAGCCTTAATTGCGACTTATCTCAAAGGGGTCTATTCCGTTCGGGTTTGTAGTGTTTGTATAATATATTAGCGAATTTTTTTTTTCATTTGTCGATTAACATTTTAAAGAGAGACTACGTTGACATACCGCATTTATATGATTTTACTTACATTTTTGCGTCAAAGAATGCTAAAACGCCGAGATTATTTCAAAAAATGACTACAGAAAATGTCATTATACTTACTTGTGATTTAAAACTCGTCGTCAAGTCAAAAATACTTTAAAATATTCTAACATTTAGCGTCTATAGCAGTCATGTGGAGAGCGCCGTTAGTTGTATAGCAAACTCGTTCCTATTTTCATCGTGTCAGGACATGACGTCATCACTTATGACCGGGGAATAAATAGTTCTTAGAAATGTCATAAATCATGAAAAATTAGATTTAAATTATTATCTGCAGCCGTGTAACGACGTACTTTGCGTCAATTAGCAATTTTATTTACTAAAACATCTATGATTTATATACATTTTATCCACGAACTAAGTGTAAACTAGATACATTTCTATTTAGGCAATGCCTTCGGAGGATCTTGGTTGTTGTCCATCGGTGCTGCCAATGGCTTTCTTTCCTCGTCTCTATGGGCGGGAAATTGCTCCCACGGACTCGACAAATCAAATTTCCGAAACTCTTGCGCTAATTCTAACGGTTCAACGACCACTCGTTTTAATTCATCATCGTACCTAACCTGAAAAACAATATAAAATTTTTTTTAAATGTTTTTCTTGCGTTTTGTCATTTTTAATACCTCGACGTATCCACTAAGAGGGAAATCTTTGCGTTGGGGGTGGCCTTCGAATCCATAATCCGTAAGAATTCGACGTAGATCGGGATGATTGGCAAAAAATACTCCATACATATCCCAAATCTGCAAAAATATTTCATGTAAAATGCAATTCCGTAGATATTATTTGTGTTCTCACCTCCCGTTCGTACCAGTCTGCTGCTCTGAAAACTTCACAAGCAGAATCGATTGGCGTGAGTTCGTCCGCATATGTTTTCACACGAATTCTTGCATTGAATCGTATCGACAACAAGTGGTACACAATCTGAAAAATACCAATACAAATTATAGTCAATAGAAAGCAAATTTTCAACCATATTTTAGACCTCAAATCTATTTTTACGAGCGGGGATATCAACACCAGCAATATCAACCAAATTTGTAAACTGAGCAAGATGATGATCCTTCAGAAAATAAAGTACAGGCAGAACTCCTTCGGGATCGATCATCACCTCCAATTCGTCTCCACACGCAACTTGCACTTTTTGTACATATTTCGGCAAGCATTTCGCTACATAATCGCCAAAATCGACCAAATTCTGGGTGATCAAAGGTGCCGTCGGCTTTCGAACAGTTGCTAATTAGCAAAAAAAATACAAATTACTGTTGGTTTTCATTAATTTTTTGTTGCAAAAATGCAGGAATGTTTACGTTTTAAATCACCAGTTGTCTGACATCGTATAGCTTGCTGGAAAGGACTGGTTCGTTGAAAAACTAAAATTCGATTAACAAGCGTTATTACGTGATATTTATAGAGCTGATAAATATTACCTCTGCTTAATTTTTCTTGTTTAATGCTTCCAGATAGAATTTTAGGAGCGAGCTTGAGCCAACTAGCCATGTTTATTTCAATCGAACAAATCTTGGTGCTTTAGTTCCAATAATAGTACCAGGTGGCGCCACTGGTATAATATTCTCTTTTTCTAGCGGAGCACTTGTTTATCTCATGTCCGTGCCATATGTTCGCATATTCCAAAATTTCATAACTATTGTGTGATTTCAGTAATTACTGGCGGCAACACTGTTTCTTTCTTCTGCTAACAGCTTTTATTGTTTTGGCTCTAAACAAAATGCTGAATTAAAATTAAAAAATAGCAAAAAATTAATTTATATTGATAAAAATTACCCGAAATTAAGCAGTTAAAAAAAAATCAATATAAATATTATATTTTTTACTACTTAAATGCACTTTTACTATGGAGGCATTGAAATCACGGCTGGGTATATTCAAACGCTCGTACTCGCAACCCCAGTATGACGACTATGTGCCGACCAGTGGGACGCACGTCCTAAGCACGTTTTCCCGTAGCAGATCTGCTGCAATGGAAATTCCCGAAGAGGATATGGTACTTTTTTTTATTTTAATTTTAAACATAGATAAATTATTCAATTACATTTTAGCAAGGGAAATGCCGAATGGTGACGGAATTCGAGAAATTAAATCGGATCGGAGAAGGGACTTACGGAATTGTGTGTACGTAACAAAGGAAGCGTTTATTTTAGTGTTTTTAATTTTAATTTGTTATTTATATTTACATATTTTGTTTTGCGTAGATCGTGCAAGGGACACGAGAGAGCAAGATGACGATATCGTTGCGTTGAAAAAAATGAGAATGGAAAAGGAGGAGGATGGAGTTCCCATTAGTGTTTTACGAGAAATTAATATTCTTTTGAATGTTACACATCCTAATATCGTTCAGTTAAAAGACGTCGTCGTAGGGAAAAGTTTACAAAGGTATTCGTTATTCTATCAGTGTTTTATTTTTTTATTTAAACTACCCTATACATTAATTTTTACTTGATTTGAACAGTATATTTTTAGTTATGGAATATTGTGAACAGGATCTTGCGAGTCTTCTTGACAACATGCAATCACCATTCACAGAATCGCAAGTGAAGTGCATTATGCTACAAGTTTTCAACGGTCTTAAATATTTACACAAAAATTTTGTGGTGCACAGGTAAATATACACAGCGCATTCATTTTACTCATGGAAATAATAAGCTTTTATGATTTCTTTAGGGATTTAAAAGTGTCAAATTTATTAATGACCGACAAGGGATGTGTTAAAATCGCCGATTTTGGACTGGCGAGAAAATATGGACTTCCGCTTAAACCGATGACACCGAAAGTTGTCACGTTGTGGTACAGAGCACCCGAATTATTGCTGCATGCTAAAACGCAAACGACAGCCATTGATATGTGGTAACAATAAAATTAAGTTTTGTTTGAATTGACAGTTCTTAATTTGAGATTAATATTTCAGGGCTGCTGGTTGTATTCTCGGAGAGTTAATTTCGCACAAACCATTGATGCCAGGTCAATCAGATATCCATCAGTTGGATTTGATTATTGAATTACTCGGAACGCCAAATGATATAATTTGGCCTGGCTTCTCTAGTATTCCTATTTTACAGAAGGTTAATCTTCGGCAGCAGCCGTATAATAATTTAAAGCATATTTTTCCATGGTTATCGGCTGCTGGGTTGAGATTACTTAATTTTCTTTTCATGTACGATCCGAATAAAAGGTAAAAGGGAAATAGTTTAGTTGGTTGTAATTATTAAATAAAGTAAAAATTGTGATTTAGGATAACGGCGACAGAATGTTTACAAAGTTCCTATTTTAAAGAAGCGCCGTTGCGTAAGTATTTGAAGCATCGTGAGGAGGGAATGGTTTGTTAATTGTGTGTTGAACACAATTGTAGCATGTGAACCAGAATTGATGCCGTCGTTTCCGCAACATCGAAACATTCCTAAAAGATTTTCAAGCACAGATATGGAACAAAGTCGGTCTAAATCTCATTCTACTGGACCTGATTCTAATATTGCCAGTATTTTTGGTGTATCACAAAATGTAAAATTTGTTTATTTATTACTGTGTTGTATAGTGTGATGTGAAAGTAAATTATTTTTTTCATTTATATTAGTTGAAGAGAAGAAAGTTCGAGTGAGAATCTGCAAGCTTCTTATCTGAAGGCGAAACACATATTAATAATTTTTACAGGCCTGTAACATGGTTTTTGATTGTAACATTTTCACTAAACACAAACTGCATGTAATTTCTTCATCTGTGACGTTGCTTTGTGCTTGTTGATGATAAATAAACGAAATTATGGTTCTTTGGATGTAATTTGTAGTTTTTCTTTATTCAATTCGTTTTTTTTTCGTTTTTTTTTAAATGGACCTGTATCAGGAACGAAATTGTATTGATTTTAGATAATACAATACGGTATGTAATTAGTTGACAAATTCCAATTTAATTCCTGGCACTACTCCAGTATTTTAATTATTTTTTTCAATACAAAAAAGAGTGAAAAATAAACGGACATTTACGACCTGCTGGCCCACCCCATTTTGTAAACCAATAAAATCAATAACAAACACTAAAGGAAAAAATAAATAAATAAATAATTCCCGTACAATTTTTATCGTCATATTATTTTTTTTGTTTTATATAATAGATACAAATATCCATATTTACATATTTCAAAAATAAAATTCTAAAACGGAAAAAAATTAGCTGTGTTATCAGGCCTTGAATCAACGACACTCTTTTGGTTGGCTGTGACCGATTGTAGAGCAGCGAGTGCGAGTCCGGCCCGGTAAGATTTCTCTTGCAAACATGGCGACTTCCACAGGAGGTGCTGGTAAGCATTAAATCTTCGTCTTTGTCCGTTTTCAATCCAACTCTTTTATCACTCAAATATATTATAACAGTCATACCATTGCTCCAGAATAATATCTAACGTGTATAGGCATTCTAGTAACCAGTTCTGGTTTTAATTTGAAGCCGGCGCGAAATCCGCCATTTTTACACGATTCTCTATAATGCACAGCCCTTAACTTTCCCTAGAATTGTCTGTGAACAATGAATGGTCACCAAGTTCGCTATTGTGTGCTGAATAAGCTCGAGCGCAAGTTACAAACAGTCTCCAATCTCAAATGTTACAAATTGGAATTCGTCGTATTTGCGACTGATCGAGGTGTCTCCAAATGCTACGTTTCTTCACAGACCTAAGCAAGAATTTATTCCATTTTATCGAACGTGAAAGTAGCGAAAATGCAGAATAAAGTCGACAACTTTGATCGTACGTGTTAGTTAAGTGCGTATTTGTAGTTTGTTAACGTCTAACACCAGGAAATAAAACATTGCATGAAGATATGGGCGGAAAAAAAAACCTTGGATTTGATTAACTGATAAAAAGATATTAAAACTTTTAACGATTAAAAAGTGTGATATTGTTATTTAACGAAAATCCTAATGATATTCTATTTGATTTGCTAGTTATGCCCCGCAATTTCCGCCTTCTTGAGGAGTTGGAGCAAGGTCAGAAAGGCGTAGGTGATGGAACCATCAGCTGGGGTTTGGAAGATGACAGCGACATGACGCTTACACATTGGACAGGAATGATCATAGGACCAGCAAGGGTAAAATGGAAAGAAATTTGGGAATTTGATAATTGAAATTTGTATATTTTTCTATTAGACCGCCTATGAAAATAGAATGTATAGTTTAAAAATAGAATGCGGTCAGCGATATCCAGATGACCCTCCCAACGTGAGATTTATAACTAGAATCAATATGAATGGCATAAATAACACAACAGGAATGGTAAATTACCTTTGACTCGTAAATTTAATCCCGATCTCGTTGTAATCGTTTAAATTGTTTATGTTCTTAAAAAAAATCGCGAGTAAATTGATACGTTTCCAAGTAGTTTTGTTTGCTATCTCGGGTTACTCGTACTCGAAATGATTTTTCAGTTTATTATCGAATCAAAGTGATTTTAAGACGTTGTTTTCTGTCAATTGCAGGTGGATAAACGTGCAGTTCCGGTTCTAACTCGTTGGCAACGAACTTATTCAATTAAGACACTTTTACAAGAATTACGTCGATTAATGACAATGAAAGAAAATATGAAGCTTACGCAACCACCTGAAGGAAGCACGTTTTAGTTGAATCATCTTAGGTGTAACTAATATCTTATTTCGATTCCAGTTCTCTTAAAACAGTCGTGAGCAAACGTAAACAGAACGAGATCTTATTTTATAAGTTCACGAATTTGAGACTTTGATTTCCGTAAAGAAAAAAAATAAATTACAATTATTCAATGGATAAATTTTCTCCGGTTTGGTGCATGACAGATTTCTAACACTTTCATTTATGTTAAATTTTGTGTATCCAAAAGAAAGGAAGGGAAAAAATGAAAAATGAAAAAAAAAAAAGATTCCATTTATAATAAAAATAACCCAATTCAGTTTCTCATCTATAAACCGTTTAAAAATCAATTTAAATCGCTCAATTTTTGTTTTTAAAAACTAACTAGCTTTAATTTACGTTAAATGAAGTATAAATTCTTAAAAGAAACTTATAGCCTGTGACAAACTTGTAAAAAAATAACAAAAAGCGCTGCAACTATGGCTATTGTAAAGAAAAATGCTTAAGGTTTTTTTTTTTGTTGTTTTTTACTTGTATTTATCAAAGAAAAGCAGTGTTGTATACTCTGTCGTACGGCCACATTAGTATTTGCACATGAAATGATTATATAGATATTTGTATTCGATACACAACTTGTTTAAAGAAAGAGAATTTGCTCGTAATAAAACTGTTAAAATATAATGCAGTTAACGCTTAAAATGATTAAATTACTAGAAAAAAAAGCATCTTGATGCATCACTGACTTTATTGAAACCTAATATTCATTATTATTTGATTTGAAAAAATAAAATATCAAAATTCTAGCTATTTACTGATAATTGTACTTTCTTCCTATGTGTTTAAAATGATACAAATTATGGCGTAAAGGGAATCAAAACTGAAACAAAAAATGACAAATATCACAATATCATGGTGACTAGATTTAGGCACTAGAACCCCCTGATCGTACACACTAACAATTAACAAATACTGTTAGTATAAATTGGTAAATATTAAATAGATACCGTGCAATAAGCTCACACTTTAGATTGGAATCGATATATTAAAGTCAACGAGAGAAAAATGCCTCCAAAGTTTGGTTTTAAATTGCATATAGTTGTAATACGAAGAGACTTAAATATTGTCTTCCGAATAAATACCATCTGCCATGACTAGCTGCAAAATTTTATTACAATATATATCTTTTCCTGGTCCCAATAGTTTTTGAACTTCGATAATCCCATCGCAGATGCTGCCATCTTCCACTTCGTGAACTGCTTGCATTGACCGATAAGCTAAATTTGTTTAATAAAATTGTTAATTTTTTTTTTTTTTTACAGATTAGTTTCAATATTTACCTCTTAATAAAATTTCAATTCCTAAAGCAGTTTCTAATTCGATTCGACACTCCTCTAAATGGGAATAGATATTCTTATCGTCGTCATCGTTAGGACTATCACTATTTTCATCTGAAAACAAAACATGACATTTTTACTTTTAAAAAACAAAACAAAACAAAATTCTACCTAAATTCCACACGTCATTGGTTAAAGTGCTATCAATGGAATAAGTGTCTGGCTCATCTTGTTTCCTCTCAAACGACATAGTTGCATTCGAAGCGTCTTCTTCACCGTCCTCGCTGTCGATGATCACGTAATCCTAATATCGAACATAAAATTTATCCCAATTAACGTCTACAAATTACCAGTTTTCAAGTTTGCACAAACTTCGCCATTTTCTTTAAAATTATCCCTCGGTGAATTATTCGGTGTGTGCTGACAACTTGCACTTTTGAATACTATCCGCAAATCAGGCATGGAACACGTTCTCAAAACACAAATATCCGCATCATAAACCCCTAAAATCACAAAACAAACCAAAAATTAATACAAAAATTTAATAACCAGCACTGCGCACGTTACCCGTCGTTAATTTATTTCGTCTATTGGAAGAGTCTTCCAAGAAAGACTGCGTGATTTTAACATCTTTAAGAGTACTCGAAGCGGACATATCGGACTCAAACAGTAAGTAATTACTCGTTTTAATGGAATGTTGTGGGAAATCAACAACGCCCTCATCTTTTATCACCAAATCTTCAAGCTCTATTATCCCATTACTAACACAATCCACATTATCAACAACTAGTTCGTTTTCTGCGACAACAACGTCGGTTTCCTTATCTCCACTTTGGCTGCTTTCGTCAAGCGTGCCCAACCCTGAATCATTCTCAGATGTGCGGCTATTTTTATGCTCTATCTCTTCGATAGGCATCAATTGTTGTTCCTGCTTCGTCGAACACCTTTCCCCGCATTCATCCATCCTGTTGTCCTGTTGCAAATTCGTTCCATCCGTCTCGCTTTTATCTCCAATCGCCATTGCCTCCTTACTAATAACATATGTCATGCCATCGACCTTAGGCTCACCTTTTTCAATAACATAAGTCTTATTTTTATCATCGGGACAGATAGTACCGTTGGACGAACCCGTCGAAGACCCTGCATCGACAGATACCTCGCTAAGAACCTTAACGAGCGTATCAGTCGTCGGGCCCCACTGTTGTCGTTCCTTATAACAGACAACACCATCTTCCGGCGAAGTGGCTTCCATCGCCGAGGACGTTTCTTCTAACGGCAGAACATTCAACGCTTCTCCATTCACGTTTGACCACTTGCTACGCGTATTTTTAGTGCCATTCACCAGCGATACGTCTTTCCGCTTCTTTTCTTCCGTTTTCGATTCTTTTTCCTTCTTTTTAATACCGTCACTACCTTCCTTGTTCTCGCAGACTTCTCTGTCCTTTAGATTTTGCATTCGTATGGCGTGCAATTGCAATATGTACTCGGTTTCACCTTCTTCGCAATCCGACAGTTGCATGTCGTTCTTCCCCAGCTCCGAATCGACTCTTCTTTTCCTCTTTACTTTCCCTTTGCGTATTAAATACTCTTCTAACAACTTCCTCTGCTCTTCGGGTTCTTTGTCGAACAACATATCCAAATGCGACACCACGGGAACGCTTTCTTTCGATTTGCGGCAATTCTCCTTTCGCTCGCTGATCAACTGATCCAGGATCATCTGGTAATGATTGTAATAATCATAGCTTACTTTTCCTTTGCTCGGGTACCCCCTGAGGTTCACCATTCCTTCTCTCGCGCTGCAAGGGCGCGAATCTCGACCGATGGCCATTTTGGATTCTTTTCTAAGTTTGATTTCGTTCAATTTCCTGCTATCAACCACAGCGTGCTTCTTAGCTTTCGATTTTTTCTTGCAGGCGATCGAAACACCATATTTCGCAGCTGGATCCGTGATGGCGAGCGCGTCGTTTTCTTTTTTGTAGCTGTGCGTGGGAGTGGGCTTGAGAACAGATGAGTTCTTGGTGTGAATGACCGTATGGCTAAATTCGTCAGCGATTTGGCTATCACTCAAAAACTTATCAATTTTGTGTCTTATAAATTGCTTCCTCAGAATGGCATTAATGGTTGGTCGATCACGTGGGTTCCTACGGAATAAACTGTTTATTAACGATTTCAAATCGCCGCTGTATTGGGATGGCACCGGTGGGTAGGATCCACGGATGATTTTCAGCACTAAATTCTTCATGTTTCGCGCTTCGAAAGCGTGTTTCAGAGTCGCCAGCTCGTATAGAAGACAACCGAGCGACCAAATATCGCTTTTGTTATTGTACGGTTTGTTCTCGCAGATTTCCGGCGATAAATAGTAAGGCGTACCGATGCATGTTCGGGCTAATTCTACGGTGTTGTTCAGTACTTTGGCTATTCCGAAATCGCCTAGTTTGAGGATCCCGGACGACGTGAGGAAAATATTCTGCGCTTTTATGTCTCGGTGAAGTATTTTTCGGTCGTGCACGTGCTTCATGGCTAAACAAATTTGTACGAACCAGTCAAGAATCACGTCTTCGGAGAAATGAACCCCTTTTTGAGCATTTATCTTGGAATATAAATCTCCACCATCGCAGTAGTCCATAACGATGTACAATTTGCCGTCGTGTTCAAACGATTCTTCGTAGCGAACAATGTTCGGATGCTTCATCTGGGATAAAACTTGAACTTCGCATCGCGCTTCCAGTCGTTCTTTGGTCGGCATGCGACTTATATTGATTTCTTTCATTACGTACAATTCATCTGCTCTATCCTTTGCGTGTATCAAATGTGCTGCACCGAAAGAACCTTCACCTATTTTCCTTAGCACTGTGTATTTATCCATCTTATGGCTCTTTGTAACTCCTATTGTTTGGATCAACTAACTACATCGTCAAAAAAATAAACATCAAAATGTTTTTGTTTTTTTAAAAAAGAAATATTTACGTCCTCCAGTGGGTAGGGCGGGTGACATTTTACGATTCGGAGACCTAGTTGTTTACAATGCTTGTGTGGTAATTCAGACGCCGGAGTCATCTGGGAACTTAATCTAAGATCCACATGTTTTAATTTGACGTTTATTACGGTGTGAGTCAAACCCATTCGATGATGTTTAATGACGTCATCTATGAAGTCAGCTAAACAATTGCTGGAATCGATGACATAGTGTTTGACGCATGCGCATTATTATACATCTAGAGCACTGAAGTGAGTGGGAGAATCTTTATTGAAAATGCAGAAGGCCGGTGAGTGCTCCTTTTCTTTCACTTTCTAATAATAGGCTTCTGAAAAATAAACATTTCCGTGAGAACTGGGATGGAAATAAAGAGTAGGAAAAACACGATAAATTATTGGTAATGTTTAACCATTACTAAACCGTTAGAAATGATAAGGAAAATAGGCCTAACGGCTTACGGTTGAGAAGCCCATCCTTTAAAACGACAGAGAGAGAGAAAGAAAATATAATAATCGCATTTTGATTCTGTGTTTCCCAAATTAGTAACAATGAACAAATTGAGATTTGACTCATAGTGCAAGGGTCATTGATTTGTGTAAGGTTTGCACCAAAACTGCTAATAAAAGCCAACTGCATGCAAATACATTGATTAAAATCACCAAAAATAACAACTATTTTTCGACTAACATTTTTATTTTTTCACTTGTTCCATTTATTCCATGGAGAAGATTATTATTCCAGTAGAAGACAAGGTGAGTCAATACCTTAACGTCCTGTTATTGATTTCCTCCCATTTTTATTTCATTTGGGACTCCCTGGGTTGACTATACGCAACTAATTTCTTCTAAATTATTTTTAGTTTCGATTTTTCTATATGTTAACCTATGGAAAATGAAATGAAGTTTTTTTTAAAAAGGAAGTTGAGATTTCCTCTGTTGATAATTTATGAAACTAAAGGTGAATTTTAATTTAAAATGAAAATGCATTTGCAATTCAAATTATGCACGAATCAAACAGTTCAATTATTCAAACCAAACCAGATGGTTGTATAACAACCTTCTCTCGAGATCAAAAGTCAATCGTGATAAACTTGCGGCGACATTTTTAATAACGAGGCACGGTAGCTCGTAAAAATCTGCTGTATTTCTGTCACGTTCGGCCCTATGGATACTGATAATACAGGTATGATTTAGTTACTACAGTGTGATGTGTATCGTGTACCGCCTATGGACTGAATTGTAATTTATCGAAGCATTGTCAGCCATTAATGGTTTTGATTTTAGTTTGTCTTTTCCTCAAATGGGTCGATGAATCGTTGTACATTTGTCAGATAGTGAGTTTTATTGTGAACAAACATATTTTAACTGATTTTTTTTTTAATGACCTCATTTTTTCGGGGGGTTTTTGTTTGTGTGGCACGACCTTTATTTTTCAAGGTGTTATTTGCAATTAACTGTATCGTGTGTCATCGGGGCCGAAACTGAATTTTGTTTTGCTAGGTTTTTTTTTTTCTTCTTTTTTTTTTTCTTCAATTACTGTGTTTGTAATTGCCTCACAAGGTTAGGAGCCAGGAAATTTGAAATTTCTGAGAAAAACTAGTGTTTACATGTGATAAAAATGCACTGCTTGTTCTATTACGAAAGCAATATGGCTGCGGAAAGTGATCGGAATTTGTACAATTTCGATCATTTTGATGCACAATTTTGAAATTTAAAAAAAAATCAGATTTCTAATGCTTGAAATGGGTGTTTTAATTCGTGCACATGCGCTGGTTTTGATTTATTGTTTGTAGTTTAAGGCGCCATTAACGTCATTAAAATCATTTTATTATTATCATAAAGAAAGTGCACATTGAGATAGATGTTTTTATGCACTTGCTCGGAAATATTCTGCCACAGATGAATGGATTTTTGAGGAAGTTGGAATTTTCTGGCATGCATAATAAATAATTCTAAACGTAGTGATGAAAGGGTTTATTTTTGGTGGAAATATCCGCTTTTCATGTTCCATCTGTCGACAGAGGGTGAATGATAAACTTATGGACAGATGCAAGAACTGGCATCTGTTGCAGCTGAACTGGAACTGCAAAACTCGACGTGCAAAATTATCAACTAGAAATTCAAATAAAGGTTTTACCACATTTTTATCAACTTACTCAACGCCTGAGTAATCAGTGAATCAACACTTGAATTATATAAAAAATAAAATAAAAACTTTTTATTTTAACTTTCGAATTTAAATTTTGATGGTTTTGCATGTAAATTTACAAAATAGTAGTGTTGTTGTTGTTAGTAAATGTTGGCTCACACACATACACACAGTTTGAAGTACGAATCAGAAGCCACACTGGTTTCTTTATAAATCTATCGCAGTCTGTATAAATATTCCCTGCTTACTTACACAGCGGTTGAGTGTTTCAACAAATTCCTTCGAATTCATGAAATATTTTTTGGGTGTAATCTGTTGAAACGCGCCCATTTAGCATCTGCCCCCGTCATCGGGCTCTAATTGGAGCGTAAGTTATCACACAGACCCCAGAAATCTTTTCAAAGGAACTTCTGTGACAGGAAGTGAGCGCTTGTCCTTGGTTAGAGATCAGGTTTTAATTTTTCTACAGGTTCTGCTCGCGCTGTTAGTTTGTTTTCTGTGTGTGTGAGTGTGTGTGTGTCTGTTTGGATGGATACATTTCACACTGAAGTCACAATCCAGCTGTCTTGCCAAGGTTTTCATCGGATTTTACTGACAGTTTTTTAATTTTGATGACGATTTGATATTTTTATATTTTGTATTTAAATTAATGTGGTTTTTTTTTTCAATTTTTTTTCATAATTTTGATGACATCGTCTCGTCTCGCTACAAAAGCTGTGAGTATTGAATTGCTATTTTTTTAGTTTTTAATTTTTATAAATTTAATCCTCGGGATTTTTATTTTTGGGGGGCAAAACGAACCGAATTAATGACACATCATTAATTTCTTGACTCGTGTCGGTTTGTTTTGCATTCACTTAATGGACTGGGAAATTTCCATGTGTTAAGTAAAATTTAACGGTTTAATCCGGAACTTAAGTATTGCATCACTCGTGTTGGTTGGGATGAAAGTTTAAGTGGTTTGCTTCACACCTACATGAGATATTTAAAAAGAAATTAATTTTATTTT
>JAQIXU010001108.1:0-20546 GCA_034701245.1 Strigamia transsilvanica | reverse complement strand
TCGTTGAAGTGTCTTGAAATGGTACCCCCTCCCCCTAATCAAGGACCTTTGTGCAGAGCACGCCCAGAAGTGAAGCACTACGTAATACATTTTATTAGTTAAAAAGTTAACACCAGGTAGAAGTACATTACAGCATAATGTGTTTTGAAACTACCCCAGTAGCTAGAGATTGAGAAAACCTTTAGTAAAACCTAGAATGATTAACTGAAGAACTTCCCATCCGCCATCTTTTCTGAATCGAAGTTGACCTGTACATATGGAAGTAGGTACCATCTGTCGCCAGAATGCTAAAACTTTTTGCGGACAAATGGCGGACAACTGACGTATCACATTTACATTTTTGATTTTTATTGTAAATTTTAAAGACACTTATGATTATGTTTACAACTAATCTTGACCAGTTAGTCCTGTCCAAGCACTGTTTCTGCTTCTATTGCGAGTGGGATTCGGACATCAGTCTGGCACAGAGACACCAGAAGATGCTGAACACACTCACTAATGAGAAATAACCGACTAGAACACAGTTTTTATGGTCTGTTTGGCCTTTATTATGGTGTCTAGGGCAAGTGTCCCAGAAATGTTTCCCAGTGTTTGGGTCGCTTTGCAGCAACTTGATCCATGATCAACCACTGACCACCTGGCCAAGAAGCCCCGAGTGCAGCGACCGTTGCTAGTGCTATGCCGTGCAGTGCACGACGTTTGGTGACTTCTATGTCACTCTCATCGCTCTTTCTCCCTCGGTCGCATTCGTATCGGACGTCTTGCGACCTTGCATGTCGCTTGTTCGGATAAAACTGGAGCCGTTTGGCGCGGGGCATCGGGCCCCCACTTCCGGTTCTGCCCTGCGAGAGATCCAAAGTCCTCTTCCGGTCCGCAGCTCCACCTGGTGACGTGGAGCTGCCCCAGGGTGGACTCCGATGCGGTTATTGACCGGTGTCCGGTCACACTATTTTATGTTAACTTAAATTTGTGAGTGGTTAATAATTTATTTTAGTGAGGATTAAATGGTCATCTTGAAATCGAGCCCTTCCTCATTGATATGCATCCTTGAATTTGCGATAAGCCCAACCAATGGGACTTTGTGTAGGAATCTTTGTTGTCCCATTCAGATATAACACAAGCACCATCTGTTATAGCAATATTACAACTTTCCGCCAAACTGCCATCAACTCACTGTTGGCATCACTTGTCCCATTTTGGCTACTGCCAGCACCAGACAAAACGAGACAGATTTATGAATATTACAAAAAAAAATCAAATTCAAGGTCTGCAATTAACCTAAATTTGCATACCCAACCGTGGCAGACTCTAAAAACACATTTTAAACAGGAAACAATTAAACCCCCCCCCCACCAAAACAGCCATTAAACATCTTAATAATCACACCACAGCGTTTTAACCAAGCCACAATCAAAACAAAACACTAAAACACAAAAAAAGATTTTAAAAAAGCCCAAACAATAGAAGAATAAAAGGGATTTATCAAATCAGACTGCACACTCATTTGACAAGGCTATAATTTGAGTATTTAACGCCCGTGAGAACACAAACCCCGTTCACAGAGGGCGCCCAACCTCCTCCCCTCGTCTGCAGCATCACCATTCATTCTCTCTCCCTGTATCATTTGCCCGCACACCAATAATTAGCCTCTCGCCCGAACTCGGTCATTTGCACTTATCAGCCTCGTCGGCTCATTTTTAAGCGCCAAGTGTCATACACGTTGATCGTTCACGCCGCCTTCTTACACCACTAAATTACAGATGCCGGTCAACATCCGTCACCAGGGCGGCGCTCACACGGGCGATAATTACGGGGCAAATTTGAGGGCTTTCTCACCTGCACGTATCAGCGCTTGATGTAGAGCTGCAATAAATCTCAAGTGTTTATTTTAATTTATGAGCCCATACATCTCCACGTATAATTAGCTGCGTTCTACAATGTAGGAGATCTGATAGGATAATAGCAATAAAATGACCGGTTGGTCGTGACCTCTATATCACAAAAACAGACCGGACCAACACCTTGATGGAAATGATTAACTTGTCATTAAACCAAATTATAATTTGGTTTTTCATTTTTTTATATACACTTATACCCTCGCTAGAAGGCTGAGGTACGTTCCTGGAAAGTCGTCCGCAAAGCGAAACGCTGTATAGCGAATCGGGGGTACCGTGTTCTTACAATAATTCCAACTCGTTTATTGGAGTGAAAATAACTCGTATGATCATCTGGGCGGTTAAGTGTTAACTGTCGAATTTATTCAACAGGCAATATCTTGAAAACTGCACCAGAATGCTGGTTCTTGCTTAATCTCCATCGGAATTACGCAGTACGGACAAGATGGCGTCGTAAGCGTGGGGCAAACGTTCTTTCGTTTGGGAACAAATTTAGTTGTGAAGAACTCACTAATAGATCGCGTAGATTCATGAAATCTCACAATGGAATTGCGGTGCAATACAAATAGGGGGACGCACACGGGATTTGCGTCTTTTTGGCCGTATATGAAAAATTTAGGCCGTAAATCGAAACTTAGCCATAATTACACAAGGCCGTTATAGCAAAAAGCCGTAGGAAGAGGTATCAAGTGTAATTAGTTCGGAAAGTCTTAAATCATTTCGGGTTTCGCAACAAGATAAACAAGTGCGAGTTGAAGGTTGGGTCACTTGCCACTTCTCATACAATTCCTTTGCTCCGCACGTTTCCTGCGTATGATTTAATCACAAACGAAGCGAAAGATGACGCCATCTTTAATTTTTTTTATTATTTCAAGGTTCAGGAAACCATTACTTTTAAACATATATATTTTTAATTTTTTTTTCTTCTTCGTATTCCTGATTAATTCATCAATTTTTTCCCCTTCCATTTTCATATTTATTTCAAATGCTAACAGGAAATTTCGAACCGGCAATTAATTTTTTATTTTCTCAAAAAAATCTAATTTATTGCATTCAATTGCAAAGAGGAAATGATACATACCCACCGCCATTTCCAAGAAAGAAAAAAGAAAAAAAAAATTGCAAAAAAATTGCAAATCTCGCAAAAATAATTCTCCGGATTACCCAATTGTTCAATAATCGATCTTTAACCCCTTTAAAAAGCACTTCATCAGCCCTCACCCAAAATTAATCATGCTGACAAAAATTCCCATTAAGTCGAGTAGTAAATTTCTCGCACGTCATTTCATACACAACAACGTACACGGCCCCGTTGCCACGATATTTTTTAAGTGCTTTAACGTTGCCCTGACAGCGGCAGTGTGTGCCAAATAAATATGCTGTTTGCCCCTTGCGAATACGCCAAGATAGCTCGCGCGACTAGCATGCACAAGAAAAAAGATGGTCGACACCCCCTTCTTCTCCATTTCCCGCGGGCAATTCAGCTTAGGATTTATGCACAATACGTGAGCAGGGAGTCATCCATTATTCATAATTAATACGCGCGGCATAAGGAAGAACGAAAAAGAGGCAGCAGCCATCATTCACGGCATAATAAACTAAATCTGAGGACACGACCCCTGCCACTTAGAAACACTTATACAAACTTGTCTCGTTTCTTCACTCATTAAGTATTGAAGTTTTTTTTATTTTTTTTAATTTTTTAAATATTGCACTTGCGCGGTAACAGTGTCATCCCGAAAACAGCTAAGCCGTAATCCAAGGATGCTCTGACTGACCGTGGCCATTTTTGAGTCTCGGAATCTCGGTCTCGGCAAAACGAGATCCCATTGTTAGAAACGAGATTTAACGAGATTATAAAAAAATTAAAGAAAGCGGTTGGATTTAAAATTTAAAAAAATCCAACGTTTTCTTGTGCGTTCAATTTGCTCTCTCAGATTTTTGAGACAATTGCCATAATTGGTAATTGGTAATTGATTTCATGAAAAATGTTTTCCAAAATTTTTGGTACGGGGAAAGTTAAATCAAAAATCTCGTTTTTTTCTCGGTCTCGTACGAGATCTCGTCTCGGAACCTTCTGATCACGTCTCGAAAAACCAAGATGTTAAAACGACCCCGATTCTGGAAGTATAGTGTGAAATCGGACTAAGTGAGTTCTGTTTAAAATGAGTTCTCGGTCTCGTACGAGATCTCGTCTCGGAACAGTCTGATCTCATCTTGGAACCTTCTGATCTCGTCTCGGGACCTTCTGGTCTCGTCTCGGGACCTTCTGGTCTCGTCTCGGGACCTTCTGGTCTCGTCTCGGAACCTTCTGATCTCGTCTCGGAACCTTCTGATCTCGCAAGATCAGCAATAGTGCAATAACAATGGGATATACTTAATCTGATTTAAACGCAAAATACTAACAGCCCTTGGTCTTACCAAGTCTGTGCATCCCTGCCGTAACCAGACGCCAAGTAAGTTAGCCCAAAAAGAACTGCAGATGAAACCAGGGCCAAGCAAGATACCATAAGGTTGGTTGTGGTTTTTTTTGTCTCGGGTTGATATGTTAAGTAGACTTGAATTAATCAGAAGAAAAACCTGGCGTATACCCAGTGGAGCATCATAGGGGTCCTGGGTACTGGCATCAGATGGGGCCCTCAAATTTATATTGATAAAATTAAACATTTTTATTTTATTTCAATCTTATTTTTGGCATTGATCAACTTTCATGGAGCCTGTAGAAATGTTGGGGGACCTGGCTGAGTGCCCAATGCGCCCATAAAATGTTCGCTTTAAAGTGCTCCTGGTGAATTACGAAAAAACAAACCAGAAATTCAAAAATCTGTTGAAGCAGTTAAATAGGAAGTGTAAGATGGTGATTTCAATGGCACAACGAAAATGGACCCTTGGCTTTGGAATCACGGTGAACCATTTTGTAACTTTTAAACTGTTTGAGATATGAAAAAACGTTCAATCAATCACAAAGCTGTAGATAAGTATTAATTACTGTATTTCATTATATACATACTGCATTGTATTCTACAAAAGATTACAAAATTCAAAAGTTTTCCTTGCTTGCAACACTGACAACAGTGATATGTGGTATGTCAGTCTGGAATAAGATCACCGCTGTTCATATGACCGGTAGTTCACTTAACTGGTGTTCGGACAACTCAATAAATATATTGTCCATTTCCTTATTCTACAATTGACTGTGGGCATTGACTTTTAGATAGCACTGCACCAGACGTTAAAGGTAAACGTCTTTTAGGATTATCCCAAAATTTTCGTATTTAGATAACACTTTTGAGATGTATGCCATTTGGTGCATAAGTAACAATCCGTCTTCGTCATGCACAAATTCTACTCCAAGAAGTTTTTGCGTTGGACCTAGAATAAGGAATTCGAATTCTTGTTCGATTCTATGTAGGGCATTCATGACATCTTGCATTGTCTGCTCAAACACCACAATATCATAGATAGACTTCTAAAAACCATTCAAATTCTTGCCCACTAACAACAAGAATAACAAGTCTTTTCCTAAGCATCCCTAAACATCTTCCAATTTCTCGGCTATTACTGCAGTACACCCAACCCTCGCTTTACGGCCTACATATGTTCCGGAAAAGTTGGCTGTAAAGCGAAAAGCCGTACAACGAATCAGGGGAACGTACACAGGGGATTTTCCCGACTTTTTTGGCCGTATAACGAACATTGTGGGCCGTAAATCGAAAAAGTGCCATACTTCCCTAAGGCCGTTATAGCGAAATGCCGTATAAAGAGCAGCCGTATAGCGAGCGTTGGGTGTACAGACATCTCAAATTTTCACTGTTAATCCAATTCAAATTTCCTACAAACTTTATTCCCAGAACCTCACATCTCTGACTGGTCAGTGCCCCAAAGACCCTGCACCAGATATTCATTTACCTGTATGCAAAAAAAAAAAAAAAAAAAATCCAAAACATTTGACCTTAATACCCAACGCGCTGACGACGAACATCACAAAGCATAATATAATCAGCAAAACGAACATCCAGGTGCACTTTCCACGTGTGTGGTCCCATAGGCACTTGTTTAACCCCAACATCCAACATCAAGCTTCCCTCGCTCTCCCTTCTCCCTCTCACCACCTAAAAAGAATTCCAACAGGTTGCAACGAGCTTTGCATGTCCAATTCCACACACTAAATCATCGTTAGATTGAAAAGCCCAAGGGAAGAAATTAACAAAAAATATATAATAACAAATTAAATACGATTTAAAACAACTCAAATTTAAATTTGAAAAGAAATTTCTCAAAACATTTCTCTCGAAAATATTAATTTCTCCGACAAACTGCTTGCCAACCTGCTCGACACCGTGGAGAGATAAAGCGGAGAAGTTGCATGACAGGCGCATTATGTCGAAGCATTTAAAATGCAAATTTTTTCTTCCTCTCCCCTTCCGTTTCGACACAAGAGGGCGTCGTTGGCGGACTGCAGGAAGCGACGTTTATTCGCATTTTCGAAGCAAGAGTGCGCGACGTTTTAATGCTTCCCACTTCAGAAAAGGCAGATTTATGGCATGGGAAGGTGGGTAGACGACTAACGTCATTATGCATATTTCATGCCCCCCTCTCCCGACTAGTGCGCCGGATCCGACAGGGTGTAGAAAAGAAAACAAAAATACCGCCGACTCAAAATTAATACGCTAAATAAATAACAACTCTCATTTCATTTCATTTATTTACCAATTTTTCGTGCGCGCCCTCTATCCACGCATCAATTTTAAACCCCCGATATCACAATCACTCGGGGCCCCAAATAAAAAACAAACGAAAATGTTAATTATCCAGGGGCCCGTGTAAATACGTCACAAAAAAAGCTTTTTTTTCCACTGTGCCCCTATTGCATAATAAAGGGGCCCCTCAGAACAAGCAGGGGGCCCTTTCTAAACTAGAGATACTGAAGGGCCCCTCTTAAACTAGGGATTCTGAGGGGCCCCTTCTAAACTAGGGATCCTGAGGGGCCCCTTCTAAGTTATGTAGCCTGAGGGGCCCATAGATGTAAATGTCCAAAAAAAAATTACTTTTCAAAAATTTTTTTGCGAAAAACTTTTTCTTTTGGAATTCGGGGCCCCTTCCTTCTAAGCTAGGCATATTGAGGGGCCCCTTCTAAGCTATGTAGCTTGAGGGATCCCAAAATGCAGATGTCCAAAAAAATTACTTTTAAAAAATTTTTTTGGGAAAAGCTTTTTGTTTTGGAATTCGGGCCCCCCCGCAGCAGCATGGGGACCTTCGACTTTTTCTCGCATAAAGCGCAAACGGAAAAAATTCCCTGTCTTCGTGTTTGAATGAAACGAGATAGAATCTACCTGGCTCTTTCTTCCTTAGTAAGCACCACACCCGCCATGATGGATGTTGGTAGTGCTCGGTGGCGGAAGTGCTACAGAAACGCCATTAAGTCCTCTATCGTTCATACTCTCAACTCAATGATGTGGGGAACATAAAATTTATGATTTGCCCTCGCTAAAATTGCGACGATAAATCACATTGGAGATTGCCTTCCCGAAATCCTCCGCGCCTCTTCCACCCCCACGTCTACCCCACCCTCTCTCGGCTCTCATTTCACAACCCCCTCCGCTTCTGAGCGTCTCACTAGCCCCATCGCAGCCCCAACTCGGCATCCACACTAATTAGCAAGACGGGGAGAGAGACAGATGAAATACAAACACGACTTGATGCTCGTGTTGTGTGTTGCGTGGATGCAAATTGCAGATTGTGGAAAAAGTGGAAAAAACAAAGGAAAATGGCGCCCGCCACCCAAGTGGAGGAATTAAAATGTGATTAATGGGGCTGGTTGGCGCTGCTTATTGCATTAGGACGTGGTGTGAGAAGGGTTAAAGGTTTGCTTAGGTTGGATAATAAAGTGGATGTTTTGCAGTGAAGTTTCGGTGAAATAAAGGATTTTTGTTTCGCTTCTTTTTCATTTTGTTGGCTCGATTTTGTTTATTTTCTTTAATTTGATCCTTGTTTTGTTAGTTTTTAATTAATTTCAACTGTCGCTACATGTTAATTGTCCATATTCATGCACATTCATGCAGCAATAGTGGTTTATTTACTTTTTACAAGCCAGTTCTCGTCTTCGATCTATTGTGTTTCCAAGATGGCTGCCAACAAACACCACGATAACGACTTCTGTTATCAGCGAACACTACAACGGTTTTGATGACGTTTGTGACGTCAACTTCCGCCTTTTGAAACTCGCGAACCCGGTGATAACCAGGAAAACGGTTATCACAGTCGAACATTGAACGCAGCTATTGTCTGTGTGCCGAAAACAATTTTTCTGGGTCGGTCATGACTGGGCCCATAATACAACCGTAACGTTTTTAGGGAATTTCTGTAACAACCAGAATGCAGTCCAAGTCAGCCCTGGTCTACAGTTCAACGTGTTTTGCTGTTTAAATGCTGTGTGCATGCCCACTGCGACTGAAAGCAGACTCAATAAATCAGCCACCATTTTTTAAATTTAGATTGAAACAAGCAATTCAAGACCAATCCAGGAAGATACAAGGGACAACAGAGACAAGAGAGCTGATCTAACCAGCATCCACCAGCAGCATCTTGCTCGCAGACCCCATTTTGAGAAGCACTGCCCTACAGTTCGCGCCCAGAATCTTGATGCTAAATTCAAACTGCGCATCCCATTCTACAAAGACGACGTTCTTCTTCCAATTCGTATTTAGACGTATCTTAATACTCGGCCAAATAATGCTAAACACATGAAAGAAAACAACAATATTTCAGTACCATCCCATTACTATGTGGAATTCTTACGTCATTCCAACATCTCTTATGTCATTTCCTGTTACCTGACCCTAGAGTCCTGACAGTGCCCATCCACCCTCCTAGGACAAGCAGTAATCACCAGTCTGCATAATCCACAATAAACCCATTTACATGCCTCCTAAACAACACAAATTTACGATGCATATTTCTAATTCCCCTTAAAACATCCGATCCCCAACACACTTATCCTTCAATATTTATAGTTTCCACGACCCTGACCTCCCGCAATTACAAGAAAAGACACACCCCCGCTACAACGAACCCCCAACACCCAAAAAAAATTCACTCTACCAAAGGGGGTCGTGCGTTGCTCATGCCTCACCACGTGCCTCACGTGCCTGCACCGTTGGCACGCATGGCACTCGACGAATAAGGTCGTTAGGACGCCGCGCAAGAGGGGCTGATATACAACGCTTCTGTTATTGGCACTAGCGTCATATCTCTTAATGTCACTGAGCCGTTTTTTGACGATACCCTTTTGCCCCACCATTAAATGCCTTTTCAAACCTCCCTCGAACGGCGCACACATTTTTTTCCCTTCCTTCTTGAAAATCCACTTCCGGCACAAAGGAAAGACTTAGTCCATAAAAAAAGATCAAAAGGGAGTCACATCCCTTTGATCTTCTGCAGATCCGTCGTAAACACAGCACATGTTGTTTTTCTCGTCCATGTCGATTCCATTTAAATCAACACACACAACACATCTTTTTTCCACTTCTTGGGTCATATTTAGACTGTAGCCGGGTCTTAGTCAGATTACTGCGAGGAAATTATTTCATTTCATTTTATTTTATTTTATTTTATTTTATTTTTTCGATGAATTGCTGTTCAAGATTGTTCCCACACATAAAAAAGATTAGGAAAACGCGGCTAAAGATTTAAGGAGCCGTTCTTGAGGACGGGGAGGAGAAAGAGAGAGAGAGAGAGAGAAAAAGTGGCACTTTATAATGGAGATTAGTTGAGGAAGTTGTAAATAAAGAGGATTTAGACCAATCAGGAGTAAAAACCAAACAATATGGGATCAAGTTGCGGATTAAATTTGGAAGAAATGGCTTTAATGAGGCTTTGCATTCCCGAAACAAACTAAACTACTTAAGAAAAGTTAGTTGCTTTCAATTTTTTCGTGCTTTTCTTTTGGTTGTTGCAGTGTCGAGACATAAATTTTAATTTTTAGTAGGCGCTATCAATTACTTTTCGTCTCGCACGAATTTTTAGACAAAATATCGGCCGTTGAACAACTGCTGCAAAATTTAGGTCATTTATTTTCAGCCAGTTTAAACACGTTTAAACAAAAGTCTCGTTCAAAAGCTCATCTAAACGCGTTTAAACCAGGAGTCGGCAAACTACGGCCTGCCGTCTCTCTCTATACAAGGGAGGTTCACTTTAGCGACGCCGTTTTAGCGATGGAAGTTGCCCTGAAATCAACTAACCTCACCTGGCCTGACCACCATACCAATATGTGGCTAAAACAACCCTGCCGCTAAAGTGATTGAAGCCCATTTAGAGGCACATGTGGTTGATACCGATATTTGCCTACTATTCGGTCCTCAGCCCGATGAAGAAAGAATCTATAGACATCAGAGAAGTTTTACCTGACTCAGACATACACATGTCTGCCTTCAGCCATTTCCTGATAATCAAGATGGTTGTTTATTTATTTCATCTCCTGGCCAACCTCCACCAGAGGAAAAGATAGGAGCTCTGTTGCTTGTAGTTGCCCATATCCACACTAACTTGTAAGATATAGAGCTTTTCTGTGGTGTCAATACACCAACCACACCTACAAACCATGTGCAGGGGCGGATCTAGGTTTTTTGGGGTCTAGCGCTTATTGAAGTCCAATGGGGCCCCATTTTTTGTTAGATTAAGAATACACTCAACCCTCGTTATACGGCCGCTCTCTATACAGCATTTCGCCATAATGGCCTTGTGCCATTATGGCTAAATTTCGATTTGCGGCCTAACATTTTCGGTACATGGCCAAAAAGTCGAGAAATTCAGAGGCCCCTCCTGATTCGTTATACAGCATTTCACTTTGCGGCCGACTTTCCAGGAACGTTTCCCCGCCGTATAACGAGGGTTGAGTGTACTATAAATTATCATTATTATTATATTATTAATATTAACTATTTTTTACTCATTGTTAATGAAAAAGTATTACAAATTTATGATAATTATTAAATTTTTGTTGGCCCTTGACACTATGTAGATCTGCCCCTGACCACGTGACAATTTATTTTACGTTTTCGTGACGTTATAAAACATTACATTTATCCTTGCATGGCCCTCAGTGCCTAGAATGTTTACTATTTCACCCTTTACAAAAAATGTTTGCCGACCCCTTGTTTAAATGCACCTGCTGCATCTAAATTTTATTCTTCTGTCTAAAAACTCATTCAAACGCAATAACAATAATAAATATGAAAAACAAAATGTATCTGTTTTCAACTGCAAGAAAAACTTCCCCGAAGTATTTATTTCAACTTTTCATCCTCATTCGCTTGTCATTTTACCTTTCAAACTGATGACAATAAAAGCGAAACATGAAAATCGCAACAACAATACAACGAAGAATATTTATTGCCAATTTACATAAAAACTGAGTATGGAGGAAAAATCAATCTTGTGACAGTTCGGCGTCCATTGCGTGATGTAAGATCGTTGTAGGCGTAATCGAATGATGCGAACACGAGTTTCGAGTGTCGAATCGAGATATGGGGTTGATGGGTCATTTTTCCTGGCTTGATAGGTCATCTCTTCACTGTCTGTGGCAGGTAAGGGGAATTGGGATTAATTAATCAATGGCGGGCCCTTCGTCTAGGTGTCACCAATTAATCACCTTGATAAATGGTACCGGATTATCAGCTTGCTGTCAACACGATTACCTCCTTACAACAAACCCCACTCAACCTACTATTAAATCGCTTGTTTTGCTTTCTGTTTTATTTAACAGGAAAAATGATGGGAAAATTTGAATTAAAAAAACATTCATTGAGATATTATTTTTCGCTTATTTTTCCTCAATGGCAATTTTTTTTTTCGGATTTTTTCTTAAATTTTTTTCCGGAAAATAAAGTTTTTCTTCCAATTTTTTAATTCTTCTAATTTTTTTGTAGGTTATAAATTTAGACAGTTTTTCAATGGGAAAAAAATTACTTTCCCAATTTTTCAGTGGAAAAGGATTGTTTTTCGAATCTTTCAGTTGAAAATGTTTTCACCCCATTTTTCCAATTTTCCAGTAGAAAAAAAATTAATTTTTCCCAATTTCTCAATGGAAAACTTTTCTCTCTCCATTTTTCCAATTTTTCAGTAAAAAAAAATTAATTTTTCCAATTTCTCAATGTAAAGCTTTTCTCGCTCCATTTTTCCAATTTCTTAATGTACATTTTTTTCTTCCATTTTCCCAATTTTTCAGTGGAAAAATTGTATTCTTCCAATTTTTCAGTGGAAAAAATTTATTTTTTTCATTTTTTCGGTATAAAAAAAATTTATTTTTCTAATTTTCCACTAGAAAAAAATTATTTTTCCAATTTTCCAGTAGAAAAAATTTATTTTTTCAATTTTCCACTAAAAAAAATTTATTTTCCCAACTTTTCAATAAAACACCTCCACTTCCCCCTTTTCCAAACCCAAAAAACATTAAAACTCCCATCCAAAAAATTATTTCCCCAAACACCCCCACCAGAAATCCATTACCAAACCCACTCCCCCTATTTCACCCTAATTTCCACACTAATCCCCAAATAAACAACAAGAAAATGGAAAATGAAGGTACAAACAATAAAAGCAGAGGGTCATTTCTTTCGAGGTTAAAATGAACAATGGATTCCGAGGCCATAAATAAGCGCGTGCGCTGATCGACAATCACAATTGCTAGTGCGTGGGTGAACTTGGCGCCCTTTGACGAGACGCCAAAGCGATTTGTCAGACTTAAACGGCGCGTTTCCGAGAAATCGCGTCGCCATGTATCACGCACCTCCCCTCACTCCCCCGCTCTTCCACTCGACCGGTGGCCAATTGCTTCGGCGTCCACGTCGCCTTGCAAAAATGACCACGAGTGGTCACATCACATCTCTGCCGACCCCTCTTGTTACCAAAGATATATGATGATGGCAGGTGAGTCGAGGCCAACTCGTCATTTGTTTCTTCCCCGTCCGCTCTCACCATCAAATGAGAATAATTCACTCGGCGCGATGACAGCGCCTGATAAATTCACGTCACCATCATCGCCACCTCGCCGAGAATTTCTGCCTTTTTTCTGGCCGTAATAAACAGTAAAAACGTAATTTACAAAACGAGAAATATTTTTTTAAAATCGGTAAATTTTGTGCTTAAATTGCATTTTCAACGGAAAATGATATTGTCTGATTATTTTTTTCGTTTTTTCAGTGTTTAGTAGCCTGATTCCATGCACTGAATGTTAACGTTTTGTGTGTGGCAAAAAGGTCGAGATGACCTGGGCATATCGAGATTTTCCATCCCGAATCTCGAGAATTGAAATTTTTATCATTTCGGGAAATCCCGAATCTCGAGAATTCAAATTTTCTCATTTCGGGAAATCCCGAATCTCAAAAATTCAAATTCTCATCATTTTGGGAAATCCCAAATCTCGAGAATTAAAATTTTCATTATTTCTGGAAATCCCAAATCTCGAGATTGTGATTTTCTCGGCAAATACCCAACTCTGCTCATGGATGCGTCTCTGTGACCATTTTTGTGCAATTTGCCTTAATTATCCTGCTTAAAGCTCGGTTATCTCGCTTTGATGTTATTTTTAACCTGCCAGTGGACTTTTTTATGCCCACATTACCACTTGTTTTGAATTGCTAAATTATCCTGCTCACTGAACTTTTAGAAATGACCAAATCCCTTGAAATTTCATAAAGCTATTCACCATCATTATATTAATCAATGATTTTTTTGCGCATCTCATTTGCAAGTGCCTTTCCAGATGCCATGCTCAACAATTAGCAGTTGTGCACATAAACAGTGCTCTAGAAATATGCAAATTAACTTACATCACCTAAAATTTTTAGGTTAGTATCTCACTTTCCCTTAAACTTGTTCACCCTTCAAATAAAAAAAAATCCTTCGAGATAAATTTGTTCGCACAATTCCATTGCTCAGCTTCTGATCCTCTCTCGTTGGCGGCCAAACATTCTCTCAAAATCATTGCTTTTCATCCTGCAATAAATGCGACACAGAGATGGATGAAGACCATCTTTCTTCAGGGACAACACACTGACCCCGTCGGCCAACCAACCAACTTACTATAGGAAACTGCCGCAATAACCATAAATTGCCCACACATCGCAAAGAGGAATTAAGGCCCACTTCCTAAACCACCCACCTCAACACACAAATAACTCAAACTCTACTCCGCACTGCAAAAACTCGCGGCTCTTCCCCACCCTCCTAAGGTCGCTACATACAATATGCCCTCTACAAGCTGATTTCCTACAACGCTGAGCGAGGGCGCCAACGTCACCAGTGCCGGATTACCCATTAGGCCAAGTAGACACCAGCCTATGGGCCCCACGCCTTTTAGGCGCCCCGCGACAAGAGATCAAAATAATATTGAATTTGATTTTGAAAGAGAAGTTTGCCGGTTCTGATGGCACATTGCCAGCATCGCAATCGTAGAATAATTTTTGAAAATATCAATGTTTGTTTTGTTTAATAAAATTGGTTTATCAAGATTTTTTGTTCAAAACGTATTAGGATATAATTTGGACGACCTAAGGGCCTCTATATGGGTTAATCCGGCAGGTGAGTGGGATTCAGACATCAGCCTGGTGCAGGGACACCAAGAAAGACTACTAGAGCTATGTTCAATATGGTTTATTTGGCCTTTTATTGTATACACTCAACCCTCGCTATACGGCCGCTCTTTATACGGCTTTTCGTCATAACGGCCTTGTGCCACATTATGGCTAAATTTTTATTTACGGCTTAATATTTTCGATATACGGCCAAAAACCGGGAAATTCCACAACGAATCAGGGGGAATTGCCCCGGAACCTATCTAGGCCGTAAAGCGAGGGTTGAGTGTATTTGTCTCAAGGTAAGTCCCACTCTGCAGTTACCCAACCCAAGATCAACCGCCGACCACAAAGACGACAAAGATCGTCGCTAGTTTTACCGTGTGTTACACGGACTTCGCTTGACCATTCAGTTCACATCCATCTCTCTCTTGAAACATCCGCAAGACGTTCCTCCTTTGCCAGGTCCTTAGAACGTTTGCAACATTTGCAGTCTTGCGACCGTCCCTGTTGCCAGTTCGGGCAGAACTGGGGCGCCTTCGTCAAAGACACGGGCCTTCACTTCCGGTCTCGCCCTGCGAGTGATCCAAAGACCTCTTCCAGTGAGCAGCTGGTGACGTGGAGCTGCTCAGGGCGACCTATAATGCCCCACACCACAAACGGCGCTTTTGGGCCCCTATTACAAAGCCAAATAGGTCCAACATAGAGATTTGCAATTTCACAATTCCATTTTCTTTTGCTTTACTGCACCTAAATCACGCAACTTTGGCAATCCAAAATTTAATTTCCAATTTATTTCATTTAAAATTCCTCACTAAAAGCGCCATAAATCTCCCCGCCCCCCCCTCCTCACTCAAACTGTTAAAACCAAAAAAAGAAAAAAGAAAAAAAAAAAACGCATGTAACTTAATCATAATAAACGAATTGAATAGTCGACATTGAGAGTTAGATCAAGGTATACGAAAGGAATTCTAAGAGCTCTCAAAGTGTGCGAGAGAGAGGCCAAAGTAGGGGGATGTGTCGTGGAGGGGTAGTTGAAGAAATGGCAGGAGATATGTTGGGGTGGATGGCGGAAAGAGATTTTCCTTCAGACGCGAGAACCCGAGAAAATAATGGCAGGACACGAGCAGGATTGACTCTGTTCAGCACAATCTGATTTTGCCAGATGAATGAGCTGTCACGAGAGGGCTTTCACCATAAATCACTCGCATGCCTAGCGGGGGGTGGGGGTACAGATCGAGTGAGCTCAGTTAGCGCGTCCAAACGCCGACAACCAGCACAAACATTTCTCACCCGCACTCTGCTTTCGCTTGAAAAATGACGGCGTTAAACGCGAGTCGACAAATCCCACTTATTCACCGACGCTTTATTTTAACTACTCGAGAAAAATGGACCCGACGTAACGAAAAAAGGCGAATAAATATATCAGGGGCTTTCAACTTAAACAATCGATTTTAATCGATGTTTGACTTGAGTGTGGGTCGTTTTTTGTGGAGGTGGTTAAAAACTTCGGCTGGTCAAATTTCCGGCCATGATTTGGGTTTAATTGAATATAAAATCGGTTTTGTATCGATGTTGTCGAAAGTAGACTATTGATTAATTTTTTTATTCGACTTTAGAAGAATAATTAAATGGTCATTTAGCAAAATTAAATTTAAAAAATTAAATTTTTATTCGATTTTGGGATAATTAAATGCCCTTCGAGTAAAAAATATCGATTTTCATTCTAAAAATCGATTTTACATGAATATTTTAAAAAACAACTTAAAAAATTAATTTTTATTTGATTTTGCGATAATAAAATGGCGTTTGAGTAAAATATATCGACTTTTCATGCTGAAAATCGATTTTACATCGATATTTAAAAAAAAAACTTAGAAAAATCAATTTTTATTCAATTTTATATTAATAAAATGCCCATTGAGTAAAATATATCGATTATTCATGCTAAAAATCGATTTTACATCGCTATTTTTTAAAAAAAAAATTAGAAAAATCGATTTTTATTCGACTTTATATTAATAAAATGCCCATCGACCAAAAATTATCGATTTTGCATCCAAATCCACAAATAAAAAAAAACCAAAAACCCATTATCGATTACTTCAATTTTTAAATTCCAAACTTCCCTTACTCGATAAACCAATCTCATTACCCTGTCCAACCCCTCACTCGCACCTGTTCCACCCTCGAAACAATACTGACAAACGACACGCCATCAAAACACTACAAATCACCCTCAACACGCAACACAACTCACCCAACCATCCCCCATAAAAACCCCATAATTAACCATCACCCAAACAAAAAAACAAAAAAAAAAAATGCAAAACAAAACCCCCGAAATAAAACCCAATTAGAAAACCCAATTTCCAAACCCAAATCCCAATTACAGCGACAATTACAGCGCGCGCAGCAGCTCAAATACAATTTCCATCCAATCTCGATGACACGGCGTGCTGATACGATTAGCCGTCGTCGTAAACCTTCAGTTAAAATTCCACTTCCCCTTCCTGCCACCAGAGCTAATCTTATCCCATTCTCTATTGATCGTCTCTGTATTCGCGGACCCCCCTCTCTCCCGCTTTACAAGTAGCGGGATTACAGGTAATGGCTCTATTAACCTGCTAACCTTCGCCAACGAGGGAGGATCGCTTTTATATCACCCTCAACGGCAACTGGGCCGCTGCATCGGTGGTGGGGGAATGGTCGTAAACTTCGATGGAAATTAGCACAAAAAATGCTAGGTGCATTCGTAAAGTCATTTAGACTGGTTTAAATGGAAGGTTTTACATGTTAGATTTGACGTTTGGACTGGTTTGAAAAATGTGGATATGTTTAAATTGTTTTATGAGTGAACCTAGTAATTAAGTTAAACGAATAAAAATAATGCTTGAAGGAGCAATGAATTGGATAAAATCAAGAAATGAAGATAAATTTTGGTTTTAAAAAAAGAAATATCGATAAATTGGCACAAAAATCGACTATGAAGATAAATTGGGTAAAAAAAAATTGAAAATTATTGATAAATTTGGCTTTTAAAATCGATAAATATCGATAAATTGGATAAAAGTCGAGAAACATCGTTAAATTGGCTAAAAATCGATAAAATCGATAAAGTGGCTAAAAGACTCGTAAAATATCGAAAAATTGGCCTTAAAAAGTGGATAAATATCGATACAGTGACTAAGAGACTCGATAAATATCGATACAGTGACTAAGAGACTCGATAAATATCGATACAGTGACTAAGAGACTCGATAAATTTCGATAAAGTGGCTAAGAGACTCGATAAATATCGATAAAGTGGCTAAAGGACTCGAGAAATATCGATAAATTAGCTTAAAAATGGAGAAATATCGATAGATTGGCTAAAAATCAAGAAATATCGGTAAATTAATTAAAAATCGAGATTTATCGACGTTCTTGTTGACTTATTAGTTTGAAAAAAGCTCCCATGGATATAATTCAACAAAACTTTACTGCTTGGTGTAATGATGCAACAAGGAACAGCAAAAAATTTTATACACAAACACACATTACAACATCCTAATGTCATTTTTGCGTGATAGATAACAATAGGTTGCATGAATACAATTGTCATGACTCAAAAATACTGCAACCAATTTGCAAAAATACTTAAAAAACACTAACAACACTTATTAGTCGACTTTCAATTTGACCAAACAATTGAGCAATCACAATCTTCACTGCGTTTTCAACACAAAATTATTTTTCATTAAAAAAATAACCAAATCAAACCAAAAAAAAAAAAAAATCGACAAATATCGATTTTCCAACCAACAAATTTCCACCAAAAAAAAAAAAAAAAAAAAAAATCATCAAACTACTCAATACATCTTCACACCATATTTCACCATCAAAACATCAACTCCAACACGTTATTTCCTCAATTTCCATTCTCACTCCCCAATTCCTGCACACACTTCCATTTCCCAAAAAAAAGACAAAAAAAAAAAAAAAAAAAAGAAAAAAGAAACCCATGACATGAATACCATTCACTTTAAATTTAAACCTCTAAAAAAGTCATTTTCCACTGCATAAAAAAAGACATGAGACTTTAACCTTCACACTCATTTGACATCCATTTGCAGTCATGATTTGCTACAACTATATTTCACACAGACAGTGAGAAAAAGGGGAGTGAAGAGGGAGTTGTGCACCAGTTAGAGTGAGAACACTGCTTTTTGCACAGTCTGGCAGCTCCTGATTAGGCCAATGAAGATGTATGGGGTCATCCAATTCAAGGCCTTTCCCCTCAACATCTATCTGCTTCCTTACCGGGCTCCTTCCTTCTCTTCTCCTCACCCAAGCCGACAATTTACTGCCAATTTTTACCCCAGTAATTCCTGTAATTATGCCCCCCCTGCCCCCCTCGCATTCCCCCATCCATATCCACATGAAAAAAAAATTCCTGCCCTTCCATTACAATATTATCACCGTTCAATGTGAAAAATATTCCTCCAAAACTAGTTACGAATGCAAAAGGGGTTTGACGTCAGCGTCACGATAAATTCCCATCTTTATCATAGTATTCATTGAGCGATTTAAATGCTGAGTTATGGCTCCGCTTTTTCCCTACCAGCCCTTAATTTATTCACATTTTGATGTGTATTTATAGACTGGTTATATATCTTATTCCCAAAAAAAAAAAAAATTTTTTTCGATAGAAAATAAATAAATAAATAAATCAGCCGTAAATTGTATACAAAATGATATACCCCCAATGAAGAACTGCAGGGAAAACAACATTTAACATAAATCTAGTGCAGTGCAGCAAAACGGCCCCCAATTACTAAAACTCAAAAAAATAAATCCAAATTTTTTATTTTTTTTAAGGAAAAATTAAATAGCAGCTCAATTATTTCCCCCTTAATTTACGAGCGCATTAAAAACGAAATTAACAGAAGGGCAAAAGGCTTATTTATTGTTTATTTAAAAGCGAAAAAAAAAGTTGAAGGGAAGCCGCCATTTCAATGCCATTTCATTCCGTGTTATTCACTCACTCACTCAGGCTGGCAAATAAATAAATGAGTAAAGAAATGAGTAACAAGGAATATTGCCTACACGAATGAGGAGGAAACCGCATTTGATGCATGTATCCGAATGGGTGTTTTCTGTCACGCGAAAGCCCTATCAATCACGATTCGTGACTGCAAAATATCTCCCAAGTCCTGTTACGATGGAGCAATCACTAACCCGAGTTGGCATCACCTGTCCGCCGAAATAAAAGAAAAATTAAATATTTCAGACTCCCAAATATTGACTTTTACGCCGCCATTTCAAATTGCTAATGTAAATTTTTCTTTTTCCCTTCCGTTCTATGAATAAATAAGCAACAAATGATTTTTTACGACGCCATTTGCATTTTCTTTTTGAAATTTTAAATTAAAAAAAAAAATTGTTTATCGTTTCCTTTGGATTTTTTTTAATTTTTTTATTTACTTTTTTAATTTACATTTAAATTGCGTAGTAATTATTAGTAATTAATGACATCTGCAAGTAATAAAATTAGCTGTCTTAATTTAAGTATTAATTATGGCGGTAAATAAATTTTATTTCACTTTTTTTTTGAAAGGTTAATTTCGCTATGGGAGATTTGCTACGACCTTCATAACACACACACAAAAAAGTGAATATTATTTCAATACATTATTCCGGTGTTCATAAATCTAACTTTTGTGAAGACAAAAAAAAAAAGGTCCAAATTTGTAAAACTAGGCAGTCGGCTTGTGAACACAGGTTATAGCTCCATTTTTTGTTTTGTGTGCATATAATTGGTTAATGATACCATTAATGGAATTACTGCTTGCTCATAGTTGACCAGTTGGCAATTACCAGTAGCTTAAGTGCGGTTATACTTATCTGTGGTTTTTTTCCTTTTTCTTGATTGTGTAAGAATTTTTAGTTTGAAATCAGTTGTGCCAAGTAGACACCGGCCTATGGGCCCCACGCCTTTTAGGGGCCCCGCGACAAGAGACCAAAATAATATTGAATTTGATTTTGAAAGAGAAGTTTGCCGGTTCTGATGCAACAGTGCCAGCATCGCAATCGTAGA
>JAQIXU010001107.1:0-20561 GCA_034701245.1 Strigamia transsilvanica | reverse complement strand
GCATCTGTTGAATATTTGTATAAAACATTTAGCAATACGTGAATTGTGTACCTACAATTGTTTTTAAATAATTCTAACAGTCGTCTGCTAAATGACGTAATTCTGTGAGTACATCCAACGCGCTATTAAGTATGGTGAGTATAATGCAAGCGCTGTATCCTGGCAAAGTGATATTTGAATTAGCAAACAAATTATCACATTTGGCTTTTTTCCAATTTCTTTGACGTAATTCGTCAAAAATGGGAAACAGAAATAAGGAAAGAAAATTGTTTAATTAAACTGATTTGTATACTTTTGATATACTATAGTTGAAATATATCACAACTTTTGCAATATTTTTTGCTGGTATTTCAAGTACACTCATACCTCGCTTTACGGCCGCTCTTCATACAACATTTCGATTTACAGCGTAACATTTTCGATATACGGCCAAAAAGTCGGGATTTGTGGGGGATGTGGTATTATTGGGGAACTTCAATCTTCCAAGAATCTCTTGGTTCCCTTTTGATGTGGGTACTTCTGTGGCCTCGGTGCGTGTTTTGGCTCGGGAATTATGGGACTGTGTGGGTTTCGTGGGAATTATCCAATGTAATCGGGTGATGAATTGTTCTGGTGAACTATTGGATTTAGTTTTCTCCAATAACGTGGACTTAGTTCTCTCCTGGTCGGAGAATCAGGTGGTTAAGTTGGATAGGTATCACCCGGCACTGGCTTTTTTGACTTTGACCGCAGCGACTGTTACCCTTGGAAAAAAGAAACTTATATGTTTTGGTAGAGGGGACTATTCTCGTCTATATAAGGAATTAGCGAGTTTGAACTGGAGGGGGAGGTGATGAGTTGAGCCGATGTGGATGTTGGGGCTTGTAGATTTGTGGAGATGGTGAGTGTGGTTGTGAAAGAGTGTATTCCTCGTTGGCGAGTTAGGGTTGGTCATGTTAATGTTACTTCTAGTCCAGCGTTTCTCAAACTATGCGCCGGGGAGCCCTAGGGCTCCGCGAGATACCTCAAAGACATAAAAGAACTATGTAAAAATAGGATTAGGGGCTCCGCACACAATGATAGGGGCTCCGTGAAAATTCGTATGCTTTTGGAGGGCTCCGCAGCTCCAAAAGTTTGAGAAACACTGTTCTAGTCGATTGGAAATTCCTGTATTAGCTGTGGTGGATATTATCGCTGCTTCTAAAAGGTTGCATCCCAAGAGATCCTGTGGTCTTGATGGGGTCCCTTCCTTTATTTTCAAGGGGTGTATTGAAGTTCTAGCTGCCCCATTACAGTATTTTTTTAACCTCTCTCTTATTAGCGACATTTTACCAGAGATTTGGAAGCGCGTGGCGGTTGTCCCGGTTTCTAAGGAGGGATCACGTACCGCAGTTTGCAATTTCCCTTCTTAGTGGAGTTGCGAAGCGTTTTAAGTTGTCAATTTTGAGCGAGCTAGAGAGTTGGGCTGGGGAATTCATTGGCGAGAGTCAATATGGGTTTACGAGGGGTAGGTCTGTGGAGTTAAATCTGTTGGATTTTTATGAGCCGGTTTTCAAAGTTTTTCTTTCCCGGGGACAATTTGATCATGGTTGATTATTAGTCAGTTCTAATAGAACAGTCTAATAAAAGACGTCATAAAATCACATTTACAATTGCTTCGAATTATTTATTGGTAACCCTCGAAATAAGGTAAATGATCTTGAGAAACTCTTCAGTTAAAGTGATAAATTATTTCACGGAGTTGCATCAGAATCCTCTACTCCGCCCTATCTAAAATAGTACAGGTAGGGACCCAACAACCCTTATAGCTCTGCCTACTTCTTTAAACAATTCTGCCTTTACTCACATTCTTTGATGGTCGTTTTTGATGGCTCTTTTTTGTGTCCATTCCAATTTTATACAGCATATTTACTGTCAAGTGTTCCAGTCAAATTACACCTATACCTCACTATACGGTCTAGATACGTGACGGAAAAGTTGGTTGTAAAGCTAAAAGCCGTATAACAAATCTGGGGAAGAATCACAGGGAATTTTCCCAACTTTTTGGCCATATAACGAACATTGTGGGCCGTAAATCGAAAAAGTGCCATAATTAAAAAAGGCCGTTATAGCAAAATGCCGTATAAAGAGCGGCCATATAGCGAAGTATAGGTGTACTGAATAATAAATCAAGAAATGAAAAATGTATTGAAACAGTTAAATTGAAAGTGATGGCTGTTGATTTCAATGGCACCATGAAAATTGACCCTTTCGTAACTTCTAAACTGTTTGGCAATGAAAAAATATTCAATCACAAAGATAACGACCATGGACTTACTTGTTAGTAAAACAATTTTACTACATTCAAATTACAATGGTAGTAATAGTATTATAAACACAAATTCAAACTCAGAACATAATCTATATCGCTTTCCAACATCCTACAATCAAAACCATCTTCACACAAGTACACCCCAATTTTATAAAATCCATTACTAGTATCAACAACATCCGAATAAGAATTATTTTTTCTACACACATCCATCAGTCCATGGCCACTACACATATGAAAACTATTATCTTTAACGCTGTAAAACAAACTTTTAACAAAACCTAAACTTCGAACTTTGTCCAGTCTTGTCATCGACACAATCCACCTCTGATTTATCCTCGACAGTATATATATGATTTTACTCGAACCATTCATCAAATAAATGCATTCGGCAGTAGCGACACACAAATGCACACACGACAACGTCCCGTTCAACTTGATGCTCTGTGGGATCCAATCGTTAAGCTCGCAGTCATACGAACTAACCGATAACGTCGACTTTGAATTTTGTAACGTCTTATTAATTATATAAAGCGTGCCGTTGAATTCAACCACAAGAAAACTATTTACTTCGTATTCCGTTAAAGTTGCTATTTTTTCCCAACATTCACAGTGGTTGGATTCAACATTTAAACGTCGAAAATTGTGCGGTTCTAACACGTAAAGATAAGCGCCGCAGAAAATGGCGCGAAAACAAAATGGCTCCACATTGTCGGTAGAAAACTCACAGTAATTCGTCCAGTATTTAGTTTCGATGTCCAGACAATGCACTCTTTGAGCCGTAAAAAAATAGATGTTATTTACGTGAGCGAAAACATAAATGATGGTGTCGCGTCTAATGTGTTCCGGTTTGCCGAAAACCATTTTCGGCAGCCAATCTTCATCTTGATGGTCGAAAAACTCGCAACTTATTAATTCCTCTCCAATATTCATTAAGCAAGTGTGCGCACTTCTTTTCCACCATTTTTCGATGGCGGCACATTGAATGATTTTTCGTAATTTTGGAACTTGCCAACAGAGTGGGTCTTCGAAAAACTTGATGACAAAGGCGGGCGACATGTTGGAATAATGGATGTTGTCTAACAACAGATTCAGTTGGGAACTTCTCACTTCCGGTTCGTGTTTAGTCCAATTGACAAGCACCAGAACGGTTTCGTCATCCGAAAGTGGAAAATATTGATTTCGTATTAGTTCCCTTAGATATTGATGCGGCAGTGTCAAATATTCGTCCGAATTTTGCACTTGGTAAAATCGTTCGGACAAATAGTTGACCAACGAATCCCTATGCTTACTCATGCAGTATTTCTCGAATGTCTGCCAGAGGTGCATGAATTTTTGTGGCGAAAGTGTCGCGAAGAGTTTGTCCGAACATAATTTCACCACGTGCGCCACCTGCATGTAATCCGCGGCTTCGAGAATTAATTCCCATTGGGCATTTTCGCCATTTTCGGCGTTTTCGTCCAGCTTGATTTCACCGGTGTACATGTATTGCAATAATTTTTCGGTTGCATCAGGGTCCAACGGCGCTGTTATTTCCAATGGAGCGTTATCGCCTTCTTTCATGTCGAGCTTAAACATGGCTTTCAAGTAGGGACTGTGTGCTGCTAACACTATTCTGTGTCCTGTAAACACAAGTGTGCCACAGATTATGGTGACGTCAGTAAATTCTGAGTTCTTATGCATTTCAGTCATGTTCTTTATTGCGGTGGCATAGTGTTGTTGCTGGTCCTCTGTGTCCATTTGAATCCTGCTAAAATGATCAGGAAAAATTTAATGAATTGTAATTTGTGTAAATAAATAAAACAGTGAAAGTACATTTTTGTTTGTGGTAGAATTGCTTTTGGAAATCGATGTTGTACTTTCAAAATGTCTAGGGCAGGGGTGGCCAACCCGCGGCCCGTCTGTTGTCAACTTGAGGCCCACGGAGCTGGGTCATATGAACAAAAATTTTAACTTTTATTCTACATAAAATCACCAAAAGAACATTCCACCTTGCGTCATTCGTATCATATTATTTTCTTATAATTCGGAGGCCCTAGGCCAGGGGTTTCCAACAGGCGGCCCGCGATGCCTTTTTTTGTGTCCCGCGAAGCTTTGTGGAAAAGAACGCTACGGCAAGTAGACTCGCCCAGCTGGTGTGCAAATGTGAGGTTCGCTGTGTTTTAATAACAACTTATGTACCTCAGCCGATTATGATGCGGCCCACCACTAGACTCGTGGATTAAATTGTGGCCCTCGGACACTTTTTGTTGGAAACTCCTGCCCTAGGCGCGCGCCTAGGTGTAAATACGCCCCTACTAGGGTCTGCTTTTCTGAGGGAGGCGGCATAAGCAGCGAAATCAAAATACAATTTGACCATTCAATAATTAAAAATCTTTATGCAAAGCTTTTCTATATTGGTCTACGTTATTCCAATATTGATGTATAGAATTTATGATTTATCACATGCCTCTGTGTAAGCCCTTTTGGTACCCTTTGATTTTGCTTTCTGGTGTAGGTGCATCGTTGGCAAGCCCTCGCCGAAACACTTTGGATCTCACAGGGGGAAGCTATTATCTTTGTTTGTAATACACCCATACCTCGCTTTACGGCCGGGATACGTTCCTGGAAAGTCGGCCGCAAAGCGAAATGCCGTATAACGAATCAGGGGCTGTTCCCCCTGATTCGTTATGGAATTTCCCGACTTTTTGGCCGTATATCGAAAATATTTGGCTGCAAATCGAAATTTAGCCATAATGGCACAAGGCCGTTATGGTGAAACGCCGTATAAAGAGCGGTCGTTAAGCGAGGGTTAAGTGTATATCTGTATCAGTGGAATATTTTTGCATCTACACTAATTCAGTTTATCTGTTTAAAAAGTAGATCAGGTAAGAGAATTATTGTTTTTTTAAAGAAAACACATTTAAGGGGCGGCATTTCAAAGACTTGCACCATACTGAGAAAATCTACCGCCCTGTCTATCAGTGCCCTGTGCAGTTTGAGTAGCCTGTAACATTTGGGCAGAATTGCAGCAATTGCAGCTTTTGAACGACATTGACCGCCATACAATCCCTACCATACATTTATCGTACATGCACTGTTCAGAAGCTACAATTGCTGCCCCATTCATGTGTTGCCGAACAAACTACAGACACCGATCCGATCTGCAAGCAAGCTTAAAAATGAGATGTTTAAAAATAATAAATAAAAAACAAATAAGATTATGAAATTGCAAATGAAAATGAGATATTTTAAATAACAAAAAAAAATTGAAATTTATTTTTTTATCCACTAGATGGCCATGAGTGAATGAATGCCTAGTTCACACACGAAATGAACCAGTTTTGTAGAAGTTGTGACTTTCAGAAACTTTAATTTTCCAAGTTAAAAAGTAAGGTGTTCACACTAGTGGAAATGTTTTCTAGAAATTAATGAAGTTTTTACAAGGAATGTCAAGTGCAGTGGGTCAAGGTTCAAGGAGGAAAGGAGCCATGTTAGAGTTCTGATGGCAGGTTGTAGAAAAGTTTAGCTGAATCCTAAAAATATGAGAAAGATCGAATCTTTATCAAATGGTTTGCGATTGTCATACCCCGCCCGCATATGCGTCATCCTATTGGCCACGTGATGTAGACTAAAGTCTACATCACATGAAAAAGCGATTACGGTATTTTCAGTTTACGCTAATACGTTTTAAAGTTCTTTCTCCACAATATTCCGTGTTGTTGTGGCACACAAACACAAACATACATATCATTCCCAAATGACAAGTTATGACAAACAAAAAAAGGAAAACCTACCTTAACAGCGCGTGATTCCCGCGGTGATTCCTCAAGTTAGTTTCGGTTTAAGTTTGCCCAACTAGCGCCACCTGATGACGAAATGGACATACGGTTCGTGCAGAGCTAGAAATTTAAAATTAAAGACACGAAATTTTTCCCTGAAATAAAAACTAAACCGTAATAAAATGTTTATTAAATTCCAAAATCTATAAAAACAGCATTTTACTTCAATTTTTATAAAAAACTGACATCATAAATCACGTGACACATAAAATGGCGCATTTCACCATTAACTCACGAAAACAAAACATCACATTTTAATCACAATAAAATAACCACAAATTAAAATCGTTCACAATATTTTTATTTCACTATTAATTTCCAAGATACAACTATTAAATAAAACATCACTGTTTATTCTTAACAGCATTCTGCTGAACCGCTTTTTTGGCACGAACCATTTCCACTAAATCCTAAACAAACAAACCAAAAATTCAAATTACAAAAACTCATCCTCCAACCGCAACAACCACAACCACAATCACCTTATATCGCTTCATGCAATCCTTTTTACTCCTCCCAGGAAGACACTCCGCAATTCTGTCCCACCGATCCACGGTCGAACTCGGATAACTCTTCAACGCCTGTTCCAGTAGCCGCTGCTCTTCGGGGGTCCACGGAGCCAAATTAAGCCCGTGCTGTTCAGCCGGACAATCAAAACGCTCCGATATTTCCGATTCCTCTTTAACGCCCACTGGTTTCTGCGTTTTCTCAAACTTATTATACGCCTGTTTATTCACTTCATCCTTCAACGTCGAATCTAATTTCTTCAGTTCCTTCGCCTTGACCAGAACTTCTTTCGCGTTTCTCTTGATTCCGGTCACCGTATGTTGATTTAAATACCCGGCCACGACTTCCCATCTGTAAAATTAACATATTTTTTGTAAATTTTATATTTCGTTGCAAGTGGGAATTGTAAAACCGTTCATTCGTCCCGGCCGGAAATAGATTGACAGCTTTAATGAGTAATTGCATGTCGTCGTGCGGCCATTTGTTTTTCTGCGACGTTGTCGTGTTGTTAGTGCTGGATTTTTGTGTGGACGCAAAGAGTTGTTGTTTTTCTTTGTCTAATTCCTTATTTAGATCTGAAATCTTAGGAGATTTTTATCTCATTATTTTTATTGTTCGTTAAGTTTATTAGTGATTTCGAGTTACCCGTTTGAGGAAGTGTGTGCGACCGGTCGCGTCGTCGCTGTTCACTAATTGTTTATTCATGCTTTCGAGGTTTTCTAGCGATAAAAGTTCGCACATTTTGTCCAGTTCCGCCATGTGCCTGACGAGTTCGGAGTCGTTTTTCACGTAGTAATTCTTATCCTGAAACGAATTATCAAAATATTAATTGAAAAATTCAAACGTATATATTCAATTTATACTTTGCACAAGGTTCGAAGAGCTTTTCGCTCCTTTTTCAAAGCTTTCTTGACGATTTCTTTCGCTTTCCGACTCGCTTCGAGCTGTAAATATTCAAATAAATCAGATAAAATCAAAATAAATCAAATAAAATCAAAATAAATCAAATAAAATCAAAATAAATCAAAATGAATCAAATAAAATCAAAATAAATCAAAATAAATCAAATAAAATCAAATAAAATCAAAATAAATCAAATAAAATCAAAATAAATCAAATAAAAAGACAAATACTTGAGCTCGAGCTTCTTCCTCCTCCTTTTGCTTCACTTTTCTTTCAGCTTCCAGCGCTTCGAATCGAATCTTAATTTAAAAAATAATAATAATTAATAAACTTCATTTATATTTTTGGTTTGATCGTCAAACCTTTTCTTCTTCCGCCGCTTTTGCTTTGGCGGCATCTTGACGGGCCCTTTTGTAGGCCAATTTCTTTTGTTTTTCGTCTTCTTTAAATTTCTGTATTCGGGGATCGGAATTGTAAGCGTTGTCTGGAAATTTTATCAATATTTATCAATTTTATTTTATTTTATTTGAATTTTTTTTCTTCAAATAATTACCGACTAATTGCCTAATTCGAGTCATTTCTTCCTTTTTCCGTTTCAGTCTCGCGGCTTTGTTTTGCTTTTCGATCCAACGTCTCTCTTCGCGACTGATTTAAAAACAAAAATTAAAAACAAAAACCAAAAATAAATCAAAATATTTAATAATACTTTTCCCCTTTCTCCTTCTCTTCCTCGTCCAAATACGAAAATTCTCTCCACGAGTCAAAATTATACCAAAACGAATAAAAAGCATCAACGTCGTTCATATCCGTCGACATATCTCCTAATTTAGGAACGGGCTGCTTAAGTGACCATCTACAAACACAAATATAAATATTCAATCTAAAAAAAAAAGTAAAAATAAATTATTTTCACCTCGAATTTTGATCAAAAACGTCCGAAAATAAATCAAAAAACGAATCTTTCGATGTATTATTCGAAGATGGTATAGAATTATCAAATTCAGGATCGATACTGTCAAATGCCCTTCTTTTAACAGCATTTCCTAACGTTTCAAAAGCTTAAAATAAAAAATAAAAATCAATTATCAACAACCAAAACTCAATTATTCTAAATTACCCTTCGTAATACACGAAAAATAATCATCATCAGTATCTAGAATATTTTCCCCCGCATTTCTACGCTTGTCCGGGTGATGCCTTAATACAATTTTCCTATCTAAAATTAAAAAAACACAAAAAAAATCAATTTTACACCAAAAACACATCAAAAAACCTATTTACAAGCTTTTTTAATCACATCATCGCTAGCTTTATTTCGTAACGACCTGAGTCCTAAAACTGCGTAATGGTCTTGATTCTAGAACAAATTTATTTTTTTTTAAATTTAAAATTAAAATTAAAATTGAATTCGATTTACTTTCCAATCTTTGGGGTCGAGACTTCGCAGGTAATCGATATCGTGTTCAATTTCTGTGTCGCTTGATTCTTCACCATCGGCTTCGCTAGATTCCGAGTTATCGGCGGATGATTGATGACGTAATTGCCGTGAATGATGTAAAGCAAACCATTTTCCTACGGGCTCCACGTCCGCTAAAACCGGTGCTGGAATAACCAAATAACGAATTAATAAAGAGAAAATAAGAAGAAAAAAATTTAATTTTACCCGATAACTTAGCGTATACTACTGTCTCATCATCTTCAGCTGCAGACGGCAGCGTTAAAATCGTTACCATGTCTTTACAATCGCTTTTCTTTCACGAAAAGATGGATAAGAAGCGTGGGGACAATAACAGCGGTAACCATGCGATTTCTCCGCATCTAATCCAACATGTCTTCCGTTTAGCGCCATCTGGCGCGAGTATTGCGAGGAGTGTTCACAACAATGATGGCGCATGAATAAAATTCGGTCATAGTTAGGAAACAATTTTCTAAATAAGATAGAATTTAATTTTTTGGAAGAAATTCATAATATATATATATATTAATATATTTGTTTTTGTTTGTTTGTTTTATTTTTTAATTAATACATCGATCGTAAATGGACTTGGTGAACGTTTTGGGAAAACTGACTTCGCCTGGTAAACCCGAAGTGAAAAAGCAAATTATTAATTTTTAATTTTTAAAATTTTTTTTATTTAATATTTAGATTCGCTTGAATCAAAAAATGCCAAAATTATTTTACAAGACGCTACTGAGAATATGTGGCATATGGTAATTGATGATAATAAAAAAATAGATGTTTTGTGTGTTTAAAAAACGGAATTTTGAAGACGACTAGGTTGCATGAATTGCAGGAAAAACTTCTGATGAAACTATCGGATTTAATGTGCGAAAGCGTAAATGGGAACCGGTCGAACGAGGAATTATCACGTGTTGCTGGGTTTCAATTGGCCAGCGCTCTAACGTCTACCAATCCGCGCATTAAAAAGGCCTGTCAGGAGCGATGGTTGTCGTTTAGAAAGAGTGTTCGGGATCATATTAAAAAAAATGTAAGTGGATTAATAGTAGTGGGGTGTAGATTTTGATGTTTGATTTTGGATTTGTTTGTTTATTGTACTGTAGGTTCTTGCGTCACTTAGTTTGAAAAATGTGAGCGGGCCTGTTGTACTCTTGGATCTGGACCATCAGTGTCCTCATCCGGCGGCAGTTTTATGCACTATTTACATAGCTTTTGTGGAATTGCCTTGTGGTTTGTGGCCCGAGTTATTGACAACGCTTATGGATAATGTTACTAATAAAAGCAGCACGGAGTCGATGAAATTGATTGCGTTGGAAACGATCGGGTTGTTGAATCAAAGAATTGTAAGTATGGCTGCAAAAGTATGATCATCAACAAAGTATTTTTCTAAATTTCTCAAAAATTTTTATCAAGAGGGCCCCTTTTTATAGGGGGCCCATTGACCAGTTGGTATTCTACTGATTTCATTTTAATCATAAAATTATTACAGCATCCAGAAGTGGTAGGTAAACAACTTAGTGAACTCTTCCGAGCTGTTTTTCACGCAATGAAACAAAACAAGTAAATATTACCTCAAGGCCGGATTAAGGGGGAGGGCACTGGGGACATTTGCCCCACCCCCGCCCCGACCATAAGGTGTAATTAATAATCATTAAGTATTTCAGTGTGAAATTAAATGAAGCAGCTGCGACTACGTTGAAGAAATCGATTAGAGCGATGCGATGGGTGTTTTTGAATAAAGACGACAAGTTTCTTTTGATGAACTCACTTTACACGGTGATAAAGACACGACGAAATAACCCTACTGCCAGTATTGGCTCCATAGCAGGTCTCGAGTGTCTTGAAATGATTGTAACTACGTACTACGAGTTTGTAGCGCCGTGCATAGACAAAGATTTACTACATGTGAGCAAAACACTGCAAAAAAGTTTAGATTTACAATTTATATGCGTGGAAAGGTAGATACCATAGATCAGTGTGGTGGGCCGTAAATCGAAAAAGTGCCATACTTTCCTAAGGCCGTTATAGCGAAATGCCGTATAAAGAGCAGCCGTATTGCGAGGGTTGGGTGTATTTATAGGCATAACGGGGCTTTTATAAGGGAAACGTATCTGCCGCATTACATAAGGAAAGTTGATTTTATTTAAAAATTATACTACTGTTTGTAGGTGTTGCTGACCTCCGTTGATAACAACGATAGCGATGTGAGAAGGAAAGCTATTGAGGTTTGGATTTCGATTTGTGAACAAGAGAAAGATTTGAATAAGGCTAGGGAAATACACAAGCAGTTTCAAAGTACGACAATTGTCGGTTCAGGGGACAAGATGAAAACGAATGATTTTCCAAACATCACCTGTTTGGACCTCGTTAAGAAGTCTGCAATTGAGTTGGTGCAGATGTTGTTCCAGGCGATTGTTCGGCAACCCGAATTTAATTCGGACACAGACAGATGCAGCTGTAATCGCTCAATATACGCAGCATGTCACTGTTTGTTGTTGGTCACTTATTGCTGTGAAGAAGGAATTCTCGATTATTTTTTGCAGTTTGTTAAGGCAAATATTCAAAATGATGACTGGAAGTTTTCTGTGGCTGCAATGAAAGTTTTTGGTAAGTAACTCAGTGCTAGAAATTCGAGAAACAGTTTGTTACCTGTAGGATTTCCTGCATGCTATTGATTTAAAAGATGATGTTGTGGGACCACAATCCAAATACACTCAACCCTCGCTTTACGGCCTAGATAGGTTCCGGAAAAGTTGGCTGTACAGCGAAATGCTGTATAACGAATCAGGGGGAATTGTCCCTGATTCGTTATACAGCATTTGGCCGTACAGTGGAACCTCGCATAACGAGCATAATTCGTTCCAGAGTGTTGCTCTTAATGCGAAACACTCGTTAAGCGAAACAGGGGGAGAATGTCACTTGCTATGCGAAACATAGCTCGTTAAGCGAGTCATTTTTTAAAAAATTTTATCGCTTGTTATGCGAATTACTTGTTGTGCGAGGTGCTCGTTATGCAAGGTTCCACTGTATATCGAAAATATTAGGCCGTAAATAAAAATTTAGCCATAATGACACTTCCCGAGAAAGGTTTTCGGGTCACTGGGACAAAGCATCCAAAACCGGGACCGTCCTGTCAAAATCAGGAGGAGATTAGTGTGAGAATGAGAAACTAGCAAGCCCGCTCAGTAATTACAGTTAATAATATGAGAGTAAAATGACAGATAATAATGAGATTGCAAGGAGATATTTTCTCAAATTTCTGGCAATAATTGTAAAAACTACAAAACGAAAACTAAGTCATAACTTGCATTTAGGGTGTGTTCTCAAAGGTCCTAATTTCAAGAAATTAAAGGATATAGTACATTTAGTGCTATCTCACTTGCCTAGACTTGTGTGCGATGACAATGTCCGCGTGAAACGTTCCACTGCAGCTGCAATCAGGAGCATGTGCGAGGGACAAGGAACCATTGCCGAGATTGTTTATTCGGAACCGCAACTAAAAATGATATTGCTTTTGCTCATTAACATGTTAGATGAAGAAATAGAAACTGCATTCATCAGTTGCGAAGCACTTCAGAGTTGGTGTTACAATGCCAACAACCAATCTTTTGCTGTAGAAAATAGAAAAGCGATGATCAGTATAAACGATCTGACTAAATATCTGGAGTTAATTGTGAGCAAGTTGCTGGAGAAAATGCTAGGAAAAAAGTAAAAAATAAAGTTTTAAAAAACAAAATGAACATTTAGGTGTATTCAAAGTTAGTGTTTATATGGTTTTTGGTGTTTCTATAAATACAGGGTGATTCAAAAGTCTAGTTTTATTGAAATAATTTGGATAGGGTTGAGGGGACAAATCTGACGCATTGATACACTAGCACAGGGGTTTCCAACTAAAAAGTGTCCGAGTGCCACAATTTAATCCACGAGTCTAGTGGCGGGCCGCATCATAATCAACTGAGGTACATAAGTTGTTATTAAAACATAGCGAACATCGCATTTGTACACCAGCCGGGCGAGTCTACTTACCATGGCGTTCTTTTCCAAAAAGCTTCGCGGGCCGCAGAAAGGGCATCGTGGGCCGCATGTGGCCTCCGGGCCGCCTGTTGGAAACCCCTGCACTAGCAAGTCGGGTGTGCTCTTTTCAATGAACTTAAGTTTGATGCCCTAGATCGGTTTATGGCTGTTTTTAGTTTCCATTTTGTTTATAGATATACTAAACAAAAAACTTTGAATGCACCTATTTTTATACTGCATATACACTATATATATATATATATATATATATATATTTAAAACTGAAGAGTTTCTATTTCATTTTTTCTCTGCAGATATATTAAAAAGGAAGTTTGTACTTACATCTGTTGTACGTTAGAAATCATTTTGGAACACAGCATTAAAGTCATTAGAACATAGAACACTGAATTATTTGTATCTTCGAAATGTGGACATGTTTGTAGAAATTCTTACAGCAATTACCATATTTCCGTGCACTTGATTAGTAACCACCCTTGAATTGTAGTCACCGTTGAGAGTTGCGATTTGATATAATAGTCGCCCTTTTGACTAGAACCACAACTATTTTGCGATTTCATTTGATTGCTATGATTACGAGTGTTTGGTTATTTCACATTGTTTCAGACACTTACTCTAATTTTATTAAATTTGCCTAAATTTGTAAAACTTTTGTCTTGGGAGTGTAAAAGGCGTGGTTTTTAATCGTGGAAACACTGTATACAGAGCTTCAGTAAGTAAATCTTGCAACTAAGGCCAAGCCCATTAAAATTCTAATTTGTGACCCTCAACTGCCCTACCGCTTGGTGCACCCAGGGCAGTGGCGTACCTGGGGGGGGGGGGGGGCGGTGGGTGCGGTCCGCACCGGGCGGCACATATATTGGGGCGGCATCGTGCATCCGATAGTGCTGGTTCCAAATCCTCGTCCACCCGCACTCATTGCATTACATCATTGCGAATCCGGTTCAAGAATATCCTTTCAACTTAAAAGGCCAATCGAGCGACTGACTTATTTTTTCACCGTTCCCGGTCTCCAATTTGCCGCCCTTTTTAAGTTAGAAAGGGCGGCAAATTGGAGACCTCCCTGGGCGGCAAAAGTCCTAGGTACGCCACTGACCCAGGGCCATCGCCCCTTCCGCCAACTCTTACTGCAGCTCTGACGGTATATCTCAAACTGTCCACATTAACCCATGATATCATATTGTTTTAATCGATCTTTTGTTCATTTGCTTATAGCATCATTACTGCGTTGTAAGAGGCATAATGGACAAAGTTTTACACATGTTTGGAGATTTTATCGGCGAAGTGAATGACGCCAAGATAGATATTGAACAGAAAAATCACATAACGAGTCTTGTTTTAGCTTGTTTAAAGGTATTTTAAGTTTGGTTGAAAGTTCTGATAAATAATTCTATTCCAAACATTCTTTAAGTCCCTTTTTACAAAACTGAAACCCGAAGACTTGGAACTGGGGGCTGATAGGATAATAAGAATTTGTGATATTTTAAACAGAATTAAAACTACCAGCAATATCAACACGAGGATTGAAATTCTTGGAATTATTTCAATTATAGCTCATGGTATGTGAGTACCAGACACAGTAGGCGCATTCATAAAGTCATTTAAACTTGTTTAAATTTTTTAGACTAGTCTAAATCCAAGATTTTACATGTTAAATTTGACATTTAGACTGGTTTAAAAAATCTAAACTAGTTTAAATGACTTTATGAATGCGCCTAGTGTGTTTCATATACAGTCGGATCTCGATAAGTCGAATTCCAAGGGACCGGAAAAAAATTCGACTTAGGGAGTTTTCGAGTTAGAGAGGTTGGCATAATAGGCGCGGGTTAACGGCTGGGGACTAAAGAGCAATTCGACTTATGGAGGTTTTCGACTTAGGGAGGTTTGACTTATCGAGGTCCGACTGTATAATGTTGTAAAAAAATTACAGCACTTCGAGGGAAATTCGTCAAATATATGCGTGATGCAAAGTTGATTCTTGAAAGTGAATTGCGTTGTGACAAACTTGAGGATAATGATGAAGATAAAGATGACCTGGTGAAAAATTAGAAAAAATCAAATTAAAATTAAAAATTTTTATAAAATCTTTTTTTGTGTTTGTTTTTAGGTGTATAAAGCTGTTCTTGTAACGACCAGTGTTGTTTGCCATGCCCTTGGAAAACACTTTGTCCCATTTAGTGATGACATATTGAATATATTGATCGTAAGCTACAATTAAAATTTCAGCAATAGTAATCAACTAATGATAAATGTGGGCATTTGGTTTAAACATTTAGTGTAGTTGTAAAGACATTAAAGTGACCATTCAACCAAAGGTTCTATTGGTAATAGCTGACATAGTGCAAGAAATTGATGTCAATTTTCATGACCATGTAAAAAGTGTTGCCTCAATAGTATTGAACGTAACTCCAGATGTGTGGCAGAAGTTTACTTCCACTGAAAATGTAAATGGCTGGTAAAAATAGTAAAAGTTTTATTTTTAATTCATTTATTTCTTAGGAACTAAGATCATCTGTTTTAAAAATTTCTAATATTGTTGTGGAAACTTTTAATAATGACAAAACGTTGAACTGTAAGTATGTGTATAATCAAGTATGATTTTGTCAGATTCTTGCCTTTGATAGAGTTTGAATTATTTATTTATTTATTGAACACTCAATTTTGAGTACATTGAATTGCCAGTAGATGTTTATATATGCATTTCGTTATATGTTTGCAATGTTTCATGCAGTGGTGACTGGAGCATGAGAAAATGTTTGAGCGGCTGGAATAAGGGAGGGAAGTCCATGTTCTAAAGGCACGGAACGGGAAGGAATTTTGAAGAAAGTCAGTCCGATGGATGTTGGCTTTAAAAAGAAAGCGCCGTGTAGTTCTCACCGAGGCAAGAGAGAGTGAAAGTAGTGTGTAGTGACAGAATGAGCAGGATCATTGGTGTCACGGAGAGAGTGAGTGATGGCAGCGATGTCGGTGAAAAGGAGGAAGTTGTCGAAGTTGAGAAGGCCTTATTTCGTACAAGTGGTAGTAATGGATCCCCTCGGGGGAATGCGATAGGTCATGCGGATTACACGATTGAAGACATGTTTTAGGGGTCGAAGGTGAAGGTCTTTAGAGGGAAACCAGATGTGGGAACCATAGTGTATGACTGTATAGAGTTTAGAGCATAAGAAGAGGGAGATCTCTTTACTAGTTAGGGTAGCTTGGATTCTAATAGTGAGATAAACTAGTTTCGATATTTTAGAAGTAATGTGCATGATGTGGGGGACGAACGTAAAGTTCCTATCAAAGATTATACCCAAAAAGGTAATATCGTTCGAAGTAGGATCCGTGCTGGAAGGTTTTCTATCTATGAGGAGTTGGGTTTTGTCTGTGTTTAACCACATTTCATGGGTATTGTACCAACAGTCCATAAATTTAATGTCGAACATGATGTTGCTAGCAAGGGCAGTGGAGTCGGATTGGTTCCCAGAAGTACACTCAACCCTTGCTTTACGGCCTAGATAGGTTCCGGAAAAGTTGGCTGTAAAGCAAAATGCTGTATAACGAATCAAGGGCAATTCCCCCTGATTCGTTATGGAATTTCCAGATTTTTGGCCGTATCTACAAAACATTGTGGGCCGTGAATCGAAAAGTGCCATACTTTCCTAAGGCCGTTATAGCGAAATGCCGTATAAACAGTGGCCGTATAACGAGGGTTGAATGCATAGAGAAAAATGTCGAATACATACCAAGGACCGAAGATTCGTGATCTAATTGAAACAGGGCAGACAGAAAAATAACGAACAGGAGGGGGCCTAGTTTAGAGCCCTGGTCCATGGAAGGGTAGGTCTGAGAGGTTAGGTCATCACTAATAACCATGCATCAGTGTGTTCTTGCCCCATATTGGTTAGGTGGCAGGCTCCAGATCTATCACCCTGTGTGATTTATTTGTACGCACCCAGTCGGTCATTGTTTTTAATGCTTGTCGGTAAAATTTGGGTATAATAATGCGCCAACGATTGAATGAGATTTTTCTCAAGTACACCTATACCTCGCTTTACGGCCTAGATAGGTTCCCGAAAAGTAGGCTGTAAACTGAAATGCTGTATAACGAATCAGGTGCAATTGCCCCTGATTCGTTATGGAATTTCCCGATTTTTGGCCGTATCTACGAAACATTGTGGGCCGTAAAAGCGAAATGCCGTACAAAGAGCGGCCGTAAAGCGAGGTATAGGTGTATTAATATCACAAAGTTGGTTAATTTTTAATTTTGTTTTGCAGTAGAAATTTACTTGCTGAAAAAATTGATCAACAAAATCGCATAAAGTTCAATTTCCAAAATAAAACTGCAAAACTTTCGTTAAATTGTATATTTTCAACAAGAATAAAAATGGTACACACAAAACAACATCAACGACTTGTCATTTGTGATTTTATTTTACAAACTCGTCATTTTACATACTCTAACATTACATTTCATTCAACATATATACAAAAAATATTTCAATTGAGCAAAACCCAACATTTTGTGTTTATATAATTATATAGATATTACCAAAAGAAATTCTTCTTGGTTGGCGATGACTTGGAATGAGTGGAGCTGCTCCTGCTGTACGAATTCTCACACACCTTGACCGCATTCCCTAGCCCTAACTGCCCTGGAATCTTAGAAGGAGACAATTTAGATGTGGGAAAAGGATTGAAACTAATCGGACTGCTCGGTTCATGAAACGACGCTTGCCGAACACCACCATTTTTACTCCTCCCCTTCTGGCTTTCGTCCGAAAAAGATGATTTCCTCGAGTCTTTGTGTGAATTTGATGAACAAACATTTGTGCAACCGGAATCCGAGTGGTTTTCGACCGGTCCAACAGATTCACGAGCATTTTCTAGGGAGGATAAACTGCTTTGACCAGTAGCTGCTGCCTCGACTGCACTCTCGTCGGTCTCGAACGAATCTTGCTTGAGCTTTTCGAAAGCTCGGAAACTCAAATCGAACGTGTCCTGGTCGAAAACGGCGTCATCTTCTTTCTCCTCGTTCCAGTAGCCATTTTCCCGTAAATGCGACTTCCAATCGGCGCTCGACGTGTCGCGTTGCGACTCGATTTTCGCCCGGTTTTCCGCTTCGATCGATCGCAATTCCTCGTCCCATTCGTCCACTTCTTCCGTCTCGTGCTGGTTGTTCTGGTTTTCCTGTTGCCAGTCGCACTTGAAGCCGTCTTCGGAGTTGATGGACATGGGCGACATCGGGGTGACCGAATCCGGTCCGCTGGTTTTGCCAGAACTCGGCGACTCGAGGCAGCTGTTGATCGGCGGCACGTCCAAGCACAAGGGCGCTAATTTCAAAGCGGTGGTGTCGACCGGATCGTCCAGTTCGGCTTTCAGCGTGCATTCCACGACGGATTCGGTTTCTGTTTCGGAGACTTCGATTTCGGTCGTGCTTTCGGTGATTTCTTCACTAGCTGCGGGGCTTTGAGTGTGGATGTCGACAATTACGTCATCTTGCGTCGATGAAACAACTTTTTCCGATTTGTCCGACTCGAAATCACTTAGTGTTCCTTGGTCGTCGTCGCAGAGCTCTGTCGACGTGCTGCTGTTGTCGTCGTTTTCTGATCGATAATAGACAAACAGACAAAATGGATGAGGGTTACGTTTTTCGTAGTGGCTATGGCTAAGTTCACGTCCGACATGAATGTCTTGTCTTAATGCCAGTGTTTGGTACGAACTTGAACTTTTAGTTCAAATTCATGAACGCGTTCATTAGTTCATGAACTACTTGTAAATTCACAAAAGCGTTCACTTTTAAAATTGAACGAAAAAATTGAACTTAGTTCACATCAAATAGTGAACGTGAACAAAGTTCACTGCATGACATACTTTTTGAAAATTTTACAAAAATATACAAAAATTTTGAGAATTTTTACAAAATTTACGAAAATTTCAAGAAATTTTACAAAAATTTACAAAAATTTCAAGAAATTTTACAAAAGTTTACAAAAATTTCAAGAAATTTTACAAAAATTTACGAAAATTTCAAGAAATTTTACAAAAATTGATTAAAAACACAAAAATACAAAAAGATGTCCAATACTTTGTGTTAGAAGAACGCAAAATTTACCAAAATTTCCAAAATTTCTGCAAAAATTGAACACAAACACAAAATTTGATCAATATTTTGAGAAAAAATGCAAAATAAAACGACCAAAATTTTTTGTTAAATGAACGCGAACTTTGTATTCAACTTCATGAACTTGCACTAGTTCATGTCTGGAAAAATTGAACTGAACGCGATTCTGAATGCATTCACATGACTGTAAACTTGAACTATGAACGCGTTCACAATTTTGTGAACAGTTTGGAACACTGCTTAATGCCACATGACGATTAGTTGCGATGCAGTGCTTGGTCCTCTTGTCTCCCATTTTCGCGATTCTTTATCATTCTACCATTTCAGCCAATCACCGCACGCGACGTTTCGCCCAACCACAGTGCGCCATTAAAACAAATATGTCGGACGTGAACGTAACCACCTTTGTTCGTCTAAAAAAAACCTCATTTACTGATTAGATCTACCTTTACTCGAGCTGCTTAATCGAATGAGATCGATATTTTGTAGAGACAAACGCCTCTCTTGCTTGGCTTCGGTCCAACACAACGTTTCACCCGACTCGGGCGGCGAAATCGTTTTCGCTTTCGGCTTCTGCGCTTTGGGTAATTTCGGCTTCGGCTTCGGCTTCGGTTTCCGATCAACCGCTGGTTTGTTCTGCATCACCAGACGAATCGTTCCTTTCTGCATCTCCCTTCGCTTGCTTATCAACGGCATTTTTCCCACCAACAAATGATTGACAGCTATGGATGTGTTACGAGTGGGATGCGGTTGCGAATTGCGAGCTGCTGAAAACGTCGAAATAAAAAATCCGAATAAAAACGACAAATTAACGACAATTTATAATAATTTTTTACCATTTAAAATAATATGAGCTTGCTTTTGCCGTTCTCTGAGTTTGGCGTACTGTTTTTTGAGGGCCGAAATGTCCAGCGAGAGACGATCGGTGTCTCCAGCTGAATGGGAAGGCGTCGGATACACCGCGGAACTGGGACCGTAAGCTCCGGGCCCTAAGGCATGCATGTTTGTAGGCTCGTGCGAGTTGGAGTTGTTTGCTGGTCCGCTAATACTGCTCCTCGCTTTGATGGCGTTCATTTGTTGCGGGTGGATGGAAGAGAAGCACCACGCAGCAACCGCCATTTGGTGGTCGTCGGCTTCCTCTTCGTCGTCGCTGTGAAATAAGTGGAATCCAGCCTTCTTCGCGAGACCCAGAGCTGCTGAGAATGGTGTGATGTTGTATGTGTATTTGTCACGGAGTTCCGCTAGCTGGGGGAAGGGGAAGGGAGCCATGCAGCAAACAGTCTGCAAGTTTTGGTAGAAAATGGAAGGGAAAAAATTAGTATTGTTTTTGGTTGTCGTTTTTTGAAGTGAAACGTCTTTAGCGTGTAACGCAGAGGTTCCCAATCTTTTTAAGATGGTGTAGCTGTTAGTAGAGTACAATATGGTGACGTACCAGTAGGTCAAACA
>JAQIXU010001106.1:0-20584 GCA_034701245.1 Strigamia transsilvanica | reverse complement strand
GCTCTCAATGAAATATATTTAGAAATATTTGGCCTTTATGGCTCTCCCAGTCAAAAAGGTTCCCGACCCCTGTTGTAGAGCGTCGTTTGTTTAGTTTAGGTAGGTGGTTTTATTTCTTTTAAATATTCGGGTGTTTGCAAAAATTAGACTTGAAAAGTTGTTAAAATTAACACGTATTTAGCTGCAAATAAGCCATGTGGTGGAAATATTCCACGTGAGTGATGTTTTGGCGCAGTGAAAATTGCAGTAAAATTGGCGGGTTAAATTACTGAACAGCTAATTTATCTTCCGAACCAGCTGGATACAAAATGTTTAAAATTAATCAACTGTTTGATGCACGTCTAAGTCGATGCTGGATGTATTTTTGGTTCTAAAAATCTATTTTTGGTCCTACAAATCTATTTTTGGGCCTAAAAAGGTATTTTTGGTTCTAAAAATCTATTTTTGGTCCTAAAAATCTAATTTTGGTCCTAAGAATCTATTTTTGGTCCTAAGAATCTATTTTTGGTTCTAAAAATCTATTTTGGGTCCTAAAAATCTATTTTGGGTCCTAAAAATCTATTTTGGGTCCTAAAAATCTATTTTGGGTCCTAAAAAGGAATTTTTGGTCTTACAATATATTTTTGGCCCTAAGATGTGTTTCTGTTCCTAAAGATGTATTGTTGGTTTTAAAAATGTAATTTTAAATGTTTGTAAATATTCAAAAGATTGGTAAATAGTCAAAAGATTAGTAAATGTTCAAAACATTATTAAATGTTCAAAAGATTATAAAATATTCAAAAGATTATTACATATTCAAAAGATTATTACATATTCAAAAGATTATTACATATTCAAAAGATTATTACATATTTAAAAGATTAGTAAATAATCAAAAGATTATAGTGGACAGAATAGCTATAACTATCTTTTAGTTCTAGTGGCCAATAATGTGTTAGTTCTTTTGACCAATCATATTTCAGTTCTATTGGCCAATAGTCTTTTATTTCACCCCAGTCTTCTTCTATCTGCTTTAATACACAGATTTTATTAAATTTTTTAAATTGTTTGGAGCCAATAATAAATTGATATTTGAATATTAGTTGAATAGTTCAGCTTAATGTTTTCATAGAAGAATGTGAATCTGAAATATTGGAAAATACAAAAACAAAAAACTTTGAAATTGTTTTCTTCCAACTGAAATATCGACATGTCAGTCCAATTTTGATACCATGAGATAAGACTGGGATTCATCAGTTATGTAAATACATCCTGACATATTGATTTTGCACGAGACATGTTGAAAATTGCTTCGGCTAAAACTTTTCTTCTTTACTCTCTTTCGGAGTTTGGAAGTGGTTTCAATTTTAATTTAATTCTTCTTAGTATTTTTTTTTCTACTACCGGTGTTATTATATTTTTTTTAAATATATATATTTTTTAAATGGATGCAAGTGCCATTTTTAATTGGACCACTTATTTGGTTCGCTCGAGTATGCAAATGAATGAGTCAGGTGCACGTTGCAGCTCTTGTTGATTTTAAATGGCACCAATTTGTAAGTGAATGGGCGACCATTTTGAAAATGAGATGTTCATCTGAATATGGTTAAGAAATGTTAATTTGAAATTTCAATTGTTTGCACAGTCATTGTTCGTTTAATCAAAAGTGCCTAATTGCCAACTTGGGCTGGGTGGTATGGACTACGGACTGCACAACAATTTCTTAAAAATGTAAATTGTCCAGAGTGGAATGGTAATGGGTATGAATGAAGATTTGGTTGATGTGGTTTGGAAATCAATTGAGAGGGGAGAACATTTTGATTGGAATTTTGAAGATCTTTTGTTGGAGTTTAGCTGGTTCCACCGGCTCAATATGTTAGGCTTCGGTTGAGATTAGGTTTAATTAAAGGTTGCAGTTGGAGTTAGTTTCTCGTGAAGAAATTTTATTACATTTTAGTCCAAGACTCCAATAAGTCAGAAGCAGGTTTATGGTCTCTTGGAACTTGTGCAAGGATCTTTTTTTTTTTTGGGCCATATTCCAAGATTGTCAGTTTTTCGGTTCAAATTAAACAGAACCATCATCTAAGATTTCAAAAACAAAAGCACGACTTGAGTGGTGTTTTGAAGTGGTTTTTACATACAACATGCAACATACAACATACTGCAGTACAAGTTAGATCAGGAGTTGGGACTCAAACTTTCACTTGTTATAATGCTTGCGGGAAAGCACCTACTTCCAAAAATGATTAAATATTAATTGTGTTAAAACAAGTGGGCCATGATCCATTGATTGGGTGAAAATGAAGGAATTTTAATTGTTATTGTGTCCAGATGGCTGTATTCCCAAAACATACGAAATATGGTATATATGTTATTAAATAATTAAGTTTGATGAAATACTATTTTTAAATAATGCCCTCACAAATGTGATGTTAGGAACCATAATTATGTTATCTGTCACCAGGGTGCGCTACACCATTAAAGTGCGCAATATTTGGATGAACGTAAAGAGTCCAACGAACGATGACAAAGCAAAACACGCCGAAAACGAAGCGAGTCATGACGAAAACGATGAAAACCACGGTGAAAGCCACGATGAGAACGTGTGTTTCTCCGTAAAGGGTCAGTACTCAGTATACCCACGTGATCAACTGTCGATTTGTAAAAAATCCTCCATTTAACAATAAAAACAAGTCTTTTAAAATTTCAGAAAACTGTACACTGTTAAATGCATTTTTTTTGCAATAATTTTGTAGAAAACAAATTTTTTATTTTGATTGTTTTTGATTAAACAAATGATGCTCTACAACACAGGTTCCCAATCTTTTTAAGATGATGTACCTGTTAGTAGAGTACAAATGGTGATGTACCAGTATGTCAAACACCAAAAATCCTTAAAAATTAAACATTTTTCCCAAAAATATCAAAATTTCCACAATTAAAACCAAAATTCCAATCAAAAATTGAAAAATTCCCCCCGGAAAATTAAAAACTTTAGTGAAATATCAAAATTCCCTTCAAAAATCACAAAATCAAACACCAAAAATCCAAAAAATAGTCAATATCTTCTAAAAAAAATCAAATTCTTTCACAAAATATCAAAAATCCCATTCAAAATCTACTTATCGGGTACCAGTAGCTCGACATTCGCATACACCCTGCATAGCTGCTGCCACTCCCACTTTTTGTTGGAGTGGTATATCACCTGACCAGCAAACGGGGGATTTGGGTTCAACTCCTGGTCCAGGCACGTAATGGAGCTCTTCAACTTTTTCTTCCAATTAGTGGTTGCAGTAATTTGCACCTGCAGTGCAACTTAAAAAGTGACTATTTTTTTCCTTGCCTTTTATACCTATAGAATAACATATAGAAACAATCGAAATTTTCCTTTTCCAACAACACAGCTGAAATTTTAGAAATTGTTAGCAATAAATTGCTGGAAGTGACTTCATTTCCTTGTGATGGAGAATGCAAATAAGGTTTTTCCTAAGCAGAAAAGCCAATAGGAAGAAATTGTGTGATCGGCTGTGAAATTGAGAGTGAGTGGGGTGAATAAGGAGTGTGGATATATGCAGTATGCACATAGCAACCTGAGCGTGTACACTTTTCTTCAATTTCTACTCTCGCCTGACAAACTATTTATGACAGTGTACACTGATACAGTTATTACAGTGAACTCTTCTTCTGCGCTTGAGTCCTGCACGCCTGTGCTCTAATAGCATTATTACTGTCTAACAGTCGGTGCTACTTCAGCTGTTATCGCCAGTATAAGCCATATGCTTACTCACTTTTATTGTCACAGGTTACATGCTGGATAGAAGTAATAACAGAGGAGAATGCCATCTGTGACATGAGTGTGTCACATTTTTTAACATTTTGCTTACTCAACTTGGGTTTTTTGTTTTTGGTTTGCACTCACTGCGCATGTCTGGACATTTTTTCCCACATTATAAAAATTAAGTGGTGTTGGATGATGTAAAACAATGTCTTAGGATGCATGCTTTGCACTAGACAGTTGTGCATCTGGGAAGGAATTGTTGCTTGCTCAAGGTGGCTCTTTGGGGCCAAATTAAAGTGACAACAATGTAGTGTGGGATTTATTTTACAATGGATTTTCAGGTGGTTTGATTTCAATTTTTGGAATTTTCTTGTTTTCCAGTTGAGTTTTGAATTCAGAACTGAACTAGGGTCTGAAATGAGCCAAAAATGTGGATATTTTACTCCGAAACTTGTGTCGTGACAAAAGTGATAAAAACTGCTATAAACGGAGGGTTTTTGGTCTAGAAAAGTACAAAAGAAGTGAATTTATTGCTCTCTTCTCGCAGTTTTTCCTTGATGATACTCGCTACATCTAGCATTAAAAAATTCACCCTTTCCAGGCATCATGCAATTTTCAAGCTGAACGACCTACTCAAATCTTTCTTTGTGTGGGAAATTGATCACACGTTTTTTTATCTGCATTCCCATCTAGCTTCCAATCAAACAAGGGTCTAATTTCTATCGATCGGCTGCATTATTACTCCACGATTTGTGTCTGATGTGTGGTTAAGTGGACAAATTAGAATGACATTAAGTACAGTAGTTGCTTTGCCATTATATTATATTATTGACGCACCATTCAAACTGACTTGCATACCAAAAATAATTGAATGTTCCACTAACTTATTTCCACATCATTTAAAATAAAAGGTTTTTTGATGTATTGGCGACATTCTGAAGGAGCCGCACATTGGAAGAGTTCTTTGGAGCTCTCGCAGGGCGGAACCGGAAGTGAGGGGCCTGTGTCCACTACGCGGGGCCCCCAGTTCTGAACGAACCAGCAATGTGCACGGCCATAAACCGCACGCATGCCATACATTCCTAGAGAGTTGATGATGGACGTCACCTGATGATCACGATGAAGATTGAAGCCCGAGTAGCGCTCAGCAACCAAATAGTGATGGTCGCTGCCCATGCAGTTCTTCAGCCACGTGGTCAGTGGTTGATCATGGGCTGGGCTACAGCAATGTGGCACAGGCTAATGGAAAACACTTCTGGGACTTACCCCTAGACACAACATTCAATAAAGGTCAATAAACCGATATTTAAAATAGTTCTAGTTGTTTGTAGTTTTATTATGATAATACTAGTATAAATTAATATATTATTATAATAAAACTGCAAACTCTATGTCATGTTTTATTGGCTGGATTTAATGTAGGATCAATCAATGTCCTCACACCGGTTGTGTTCTAACGGTAGGCAATGAGCAATGTGAAGAATTTTCCAAATAGAATATAATGTTTCCAAAAACCAAGTGTAATATTGGTCCCCACACGATTTCTAACCAAGAAAATGGTGTTATTTGTGAAAGTATCCAGGACAAACTTGCATTCCATCACCAGTGGGGGTGCCATGTGAGCAGTTTGGTGGGTATCTTATGGGAAATGGCCAAGCATCTAAGAGCCAAAAGCTGTTAGGTATGAAGGAGTCACAAAGGTCAGATAGAATTTTTTTCAATGTTGGGTGGAGAATTGAATTTGTAAATCCCAAAAACAATATCGGTTGTGTTTATGGATTGTAGCAGCTCAGCATTGGCACTCGTCGGCAATGGCGCTGCTCTACCGACGTCACAGCTGAGCTTTCTTGCAGCTCGGCTTTCTTGTGACTTGGGATAGTTTATATCCCAATACAGAACCAAGTTTTCCAACCCGAGTGTTTTGCCATGGAAGTGACAGGAGAAGGGAAACGCAAGTTAGCGACACTGACGCCTAGACACCAGAATAAAGGCTGTATCTAAAACCAATAAAACAGACTTCTTCTTGTCTTTTCCTTATCGTGGAGGAGCGTTGAGCGCCTTGTGGTCCTCTCCTGACCACCTGTCATCCATCCGCCACTCACATTGTCCCTACTCAGCTAAAACAGTTTTAAAGATTGAGTTAGGTTTAAGAGATTTGGTAGGTGCAGCTGGCTTTGGTAGATGAAATTAATCCAAAGACCAGCACTAGCTGCAGGCTCAAGACTGCCAAGCGTGACATAATATTGACTGTTCTCGCTTTGTTATTGTTGTTGGCTGCTAATGGTTTATTTCTGGATTCTTTTTCCTCGTGTGTTGGGTTGTCATTCAATTTGTAATCTGCAGTGTATTGTACTTTCTCTTCTTCAGTTAGCTTGTTAGGGGAGATGATTTGCTCACACTTATTGGTTTTTGTTGCTAACAAATGGTGTTTGAACATGTTTTTAATCTTTGACATAGGAAATCAAATTTGGCTATTGATTATTGAAGACCGCTTCTTCTAGCGATAGTATCAGTTCAAGCTGAAGAGTTTTTTTTAAAGGAAGTTTAATGTTTTAAGATTTGTTTCTTCTAATTAGAACTCAATACCTTGAATAAATACAATATTGGTTTTAATTTTATATCAATATTTGGATAGAGCTTGATTGAACTTTATGCTGGAGTCTTGCAAATGCTAGCAGCCTGAGGGAAATAAATTTCCAAGTTTTGGAAGCAATTTACCAACAAATTCCATAATAAACAGACATGATAAGAGAAGTAACTTTTTCTTTCCTTCCGTTCAAAAAAGTGACTTTCGAATGAACGCGCTTCCATTTGACAAAAGCGGATTTGAAAGTGACAAAGAAAGTCAGGAAAGTAGATCGAGATTTACTTTCTTAAAATTCACTTTCTAAGGTTGACTTTCTTCAATAGTGACGTAAAAAGCATCACTTCCGCCTTCTAAAAGGAAGGAATGTGAATTTCTTTCAAGAATTGAATGCACCTACTGCCATTTGTTGGATATTTTTGAAAGAATTTAGTTTAGAATCAAGTTTTAATTGAAGTATTATTGTTGAGAAAGACTTCAATAAATTGTCAACAACAATTACTGGTAGTACTTAGTACTATTAGTAGATAGGATAATCTCAAAGAGGTTTTCGAAAAACACCATTGGTGCACACCAGCACAAACTTGCTCTATTGTGTTATTGCAATCTGTTGTAACTTTTCACAATAAAAAGCAGCAGCAGTTGCAAGCTTCAGTTTTTTCAGACTCCTACCATTAAGTCTGAAACTTGCTACTGGCAATGGCAGGGCATTAGAAAGAGATCAAGCTTTTATACTCATAAATAACGGACGATACTCGCATGTTAAAGTTCTATCAACCGGAAAGTTTTTGAGGTTTCGCTGAGCAGATGGCAAGACATACTGAAGAAGAAGAATTCACCATAAAGACGCAATCAAAGTCCCTTGTTGGTTTTGTCCTTCAATGTTGGAAGATTTCTGTTTGCGGAAACACTGCAACGATGTGCAGACAACTTCTTAACCTGTCGGGAGAAAGGCGTTTGTAGCCAATCACATTGGAATTACAAATTATAAAATGTAAACACTCATGCAACAATGTGATATAATAATATGATCACAACAATGCAGTGGTGGGGCAAATGACACAACTTAAACATTAGTTTGTGTGCGGTTTTCATTAAATCGGTATTGGATTGGACAATATGTTGTTGCCGATGATTGGTATAGGAGTTATTGGCAATTTCTTCTATCAATCAAAGTTTAATTTTACCATTGCAGAATTGATTGGCAAATGTGGTGAGTTATTCAATATTTTAGCTCGATAGTTAAAGTTTTATCTTCAATGAATCATTAATGTTTGTATGCATTTCCTATAAAGCTAGCATGTGTTTCATTGTTTGTTTGCCTGAGACAAAAATATGGTAAATAGCATAAAGTTAATGTCACAAAACTAGATTCTGGAATTTTGACAGTGAACTGCTAGTAATTGAAGAAATGCAAACAATAAAATCAATTGAGAGAAATGTTATAGGTTAGGAAGATTTTTCATTTGTCATTGCAATTACTTTAATTTATTGACGATTTGTCTCGTTTCATTTTATTTCACAAGTAAATATGGGATTTAATCTTTAGAAATATAACTGAATGCACTGGCTTGAAAAGACCACATTGATGGAATTTAGTGAACAGCATGTCTGTAATTGGATAGAATTTATTATTCCGTATGGGTGTATGGATTATAATCAAATATTGACGAGGTTCCCATTCAGAAGCGAGGCATTTCGCATATAGAATCTACGTGTTTGATGTAAATGTCGATGCCCTGAAAACTACAGACAAAAGAGAAACAATGGGGACGTGATTCTTCAGTGCAATAATTCTACTACACTCTGAAACAAGAATACTTGATTCAGCAATAAAAACTTCTTTGTATGTTTTATGATTGAAACGGAAGCAAAAACACATAGATGTGCGTGATATTCCAGTATTAAGAGCAAAGTGCATGCATCTGGTCGATTGTACACATTTTATTTTGCTTTGTTTTGCATCCAGAGTTTTAGGATGAGGCAGAGGGACCTGCACTTAAGAGCTTAAATGTGGGAGTGTCATTGAGCAAAACCGCTAATGCCACGAAAGAGCGGTAAATGAAGAAATGCGCCATGCTTGATTTATTATTTTAGATTTTATCATAAGTAACATCATTTATTTGTTGATGAAATACAACTGATATTTAATATTTAATAATTTTTTTATTATTTTTTTTTTAGGTAAGTGATGGTTTCTTTTGCATATTTTTTTCCGTACAAGACAGCTGAAGGTAATAATCATTTTTTGTTGTGCAGTGAAGCCGAGTATACAATAGTTATTTTTCACTTTACAAAAAATAAAAATTCAGTTATCTCCCTGCAACATTTTTTCACTCACATCACTATAAATCGGCCATCCTTTATTCCATGAAGGATTAATAACAAGGCTATCTGCGTATCTTTGTTTGAACATCCATTTAAAGTTACTTCGTAAATTGTAAATTACAACCAGGCAGGGCTGGATCAAGGGCTTGGGGGGCCCTTTGGGATATGAATTTTTATTTTTACTCAAAAATTTGGACCTCGTCTCCAGGACCGTATTTAGGCCTTGGCGGCATTGGGCCTCTGATTTTTAGGGGCCCAAAAATTCCAAAAAAAAAAAGAATAAAATTTCCAAAAAATTTCCAAAAAAAGTTATGAGAAAAATTGTTTTTCTTCAAAATTAAGATTTAGGCCCCATAAAAGGCTGTGGGAATGGTTCCCAGTCTGTAAAAATGCCTTTGCGGCCCAAAATTACAACAAAAAAATTCAAAAATTAATGTTTAAAATTTTTTTTTCCGGACGGGAAGCCCGGGGCAAGTACCCCCCTTAATCCGACCCTGCAACCAGGAGTACACATACGTCGTTCCAAGCTTATCCAAGACGGATGTCAGTGATGGTAACCTAACCTTTAAGGGGCCCCGTGACAAGGCTGGATTATGGCTTCGGAGGGCCCGGGACACTAGTAATGGGGGGGCGGCATTAATGACTCTTCGAAATCCGTTCCGTTTTTGGCTTCGGAGGGCCCGGGACACTTGTGACGGGGGGGGGGGGCATTAGTGACTCCTCGATGTCCGAGCTGTTTCGCTTTTTTTCAACCAAAAATTTAAGCGGGGTCATACCATTGAATTTTGTCTAGTAAGTATAATGAGGGGCCCGCTAAGTATGTTTAGCCTAAAGACCTCAATAAGTCTCGATCTTCCACTGAGTACGCTTACTATTTTTGTATTCGTGCTTGCTCACTCTGGTGCTAGCAAATGGCATTACGCCAAAAACAGAAAACGATTTTCCCATTTCGTCTCTATTTGCAAGAATATTTTTAACATTGCTTAAAATGCTGATTTATTCATTTAATAAAGAGTTTTAGTCTTTTTTTTGCTTCTTTAATTAATGAAAGTGTTTAGAAATGCAAAGGAGTGTGCATCCTCCGTCTATACCATCCATTAAGAGTTCTTTTACTCGCCGGTTTTTTGAGGACTTTATTTATACAGTCGAAGTGCTAAAAATAAAATAATAAAACACGGTTTTATGCACGCGCAACATTGAACCGGTGGAATTTGCAACAAACGACGCTCGCCTATTACTCTGTGGCTCTGTAATTCATGCGCTCCTCCGACGTTTGCCAGAACGGATGATGTAATTGGGTAGAGGAATCTTATTGTGCGTATAATCGACTATTGCATTAAAGCTACTCGCTCACACCATCTAACTTCCGGTTTATTATATGCCCTGATGTTTTTTCTTGATTATTTATTATTATTGTTTTACTAGATGTGCCTCGTTTTCGTGATAAAGAACCAGCAGTGGAGATAGCGAAGAGTCTATTTCCTAACGATGTCGTAAAGTTGGAACGGTCATTTTGCTTTGAATTTTTTACGACGATTTAATGTTATTTTAAGAAATTGTGACGTCGTATCGTGCATTTTTTTATGATGATTAGACCTCTATTGTTTCGGGACAGTGATTTTGGTGGTTTTTTGGAAAATGAGCTGTAACTTTTCTGCTAATTAAAAGATTGGGGATTTTTTTTTTTGACAAATATTTTTTTACTGGTTTATTAGTAAAAATTCATAGCGCATTACCAATTTCCTAATATCAGTGAGTTTGCGCCACGACACACAATCCTTATGAGTTATAAAGTTATAAATTATAGCACTTTATAAGGCTATAACTACAAGAAAAGGTCGATTTATAACACAACCAATCAGGTGGCTTTGCCTTATGATTTATCATGACGTCACACAGACATAGCGCCTGTTTATTTTGCCACTCTAACTAGTGCATGGGAAATCCTGCCATACAGGGGAACAAACGGGAACAATTTAGTGTTCATTTTGTTCCTGTCATTAGTCTAATTAATCTCACAATTTAGTTTAAGGTAAGACAATTTGAATTTGATTTAAATTTTACTTAAAATTCGTTAAAAAATGTAACAGGATTCATTCTTTCGATAGTTAAAAAACTGGAGATTTGTTCTGTTAAATTCAGTGACTCATAACTATAAAATTATAACAAAGAATTGGCGGAGGTGCAAACAAACCTTTTCTCACCCTTTTTATAAATTTATAATCATATTATAATTTTATAACAGCCAAATTTATAACAATTTTGTGTCGTGGTGCAAACTTTACTTACTTTTTGAGTTTTTTATATACTTTCGGGACGCACCGTATTTGATGGTTTTCATGGAAATCGAGTTGAGTTTTGAATTTTTTGATGGAAAAAAAAATGAAATTTTATTAGTCGTGAAGAATTATTGGTGCTATAACGTTAGAAAAGTTTACGTTGTACATTTTTTTGGGGGGTGGGCTAGAAATCTGAGGTGGGAGATGTAGGAATGGGAAAGCCGAAGGGAGGAGGAAAATTTCATCAGTTTGGGAGCATCAACTGTTCAAAGTGAGTCGAGGAAACTACGTTGAGTTTTGGTAGGGTTGAAGGTTTGTAGGTAATCAAATTTGAAATGATCAAAACGATGGGTATTGCGTGTGTTGCGGTGATGTAGTTTGCCCACATAGGAGTGTGATCGCGTATGAATGTTTTTCGGATATTGGGGTAGGTATAGAATATCCAAAAATATTTGCAATGACGAATATTGTGAGCAGGCTTGGTTGGCACCGAGGGAAATAAATGGATTTTTTTTTACTGGCAGATTACGATGAGGTGCGAAAATTAGACTTTTTAGATGGAAAAGAAGTGATTGTTTTTAGCATAATCTGCCATATTGAGTGCTAAAATGCTTTTTTTTTTTTTTTAGACAGTGTACTGTAATCTATATGGAAAATGCATTTTTTAAGATGAAAAAAGGATGGGATTCATGTGCAAAATACATTTTTAGGCAAAATAGATTATATACAACATTTATTTTTTAGATAAATGTGATTGAAATTATTGTGCAAAATGAATTTTTTTTAAAAAAAATAGACTGAAATTAATGTGCAAAATGATTTTTTTTTTAGACAAAATAGACTGAAATTAATGTGCAAAATGAATTTTATTGACAAAATAGGCAGCAATTTATATGCAAAATGCATTTTTTAGACAAACTAGACTTCAATTAACGTGCAAAATGAATTTTTTAGACAAAATAGACTGAAATTAATCTGCACAATGAATTTTTTTGACAAAACAGACTGCAATTTATAGGCAAAATACATTTTTTTTTAGACAAAATAGACTTAAATTAACATGCAAAATGGATTTTTCAGATAAAATAGATTGAAATTAATGTGTACAAAGAAATTTTCAGATAAAATAGATTAAAATTAATGTGCACAATGAATCTTTTTAGACAAATAGACTTAAATTAACGTGCAAAATGATTTTTTTTTAGACAAAATAGACTGAAATTAATGTGCACAATGAATCTTTTTAGACAAAATAGACTTAAAGTAACGTGCAAAATGAATGTTTCAGACAAAATACACTTCAATTTATATACAAAAATGCATTTTTTGTGAGCAATGCAATTCTAAGTACAGAAACTGTACCTTTTTATTCACAATAATGATTGTTTCTGATTAAGAACTATATTTTCATTTGTAAAATTTTTTTTAGATTAAATACCTGCATTTTTTCATACAAACGCAATGCCAACACCAGATCACTCGAGTACATAGGCAGCAGTCCTGTTTGCTCCATGTTGCAACCGCCTCTAACCCTAAAGTACACTGCACACATTTTTTTTAAAAAAAACTTTTAAAAAAAATTTTGAATTTATTACTTTTGAATGTTTTATAAAGAACTGCAGACATAATTTCTTATAAGATTACAAACAAAATAGAAAAGTCAATTGGGATTGGGCCAGGGGGTTTGTGTCCGGTCTACCGGGTGCTCATTCTGCATAAGCACTCTGAATATTGCCGAACGTTTATTACATCTCTTTTATTTGTAAATTCAAGGATGTGGTATAAGATAGTCTGTGATAACACGAATTATAGATGAGCGAGGGAGCACATAGCAGGAATTGCCCAGAGGAAAAGCTTTTGAGTTTTCTCAATGCACAATCAAAAAAGCAGAAAAATTTAGATCCAAACCGGATACTTCAGAGCTCTTGCCTAGTTCCTCTGGGGCACATCTAACAACAACAGCCGGCTTCGGTGGGTTGGGAGGTTAGCTGGCTTGTTTTTTGCTTTGCTGATTCTGGGCATTTTTTTCAAGAGGAAGAATCGAAAAGGGTGAGCTGTTTTAGATGGAAAGAGAAGCACTGGGCTTAGTTTTGTCGTGCCAAAAAGAATAATGTAAAGATAGTGCCAATTTAATTCGGTAGAGTAAAGGTTTACACGCATAGAATAGACACAGGAGATGCCGAACCTATTCATCTGCAACCATATAGACGATCGATTAAAGAAAAAGAAGTAGAAGCAGAAGTTTTTTCGTTATAAGACGGTCGTTCAGCAAGGAAGACAAATTCGACCGGTCATTGCCGAGGATCGAACGAATTTAGCACCTCTGTGCGACCGTTAAGAATTCAATTTAGAGCATCGATTAGAATATCGATAGTCAATGGCGGTATGAAAATCAATTCTTTGAATAGAATTAAAATAGAGGATTAAGTTTTTCTGGAATTCAATAGAATTGATCTTAATGATATTTCACAGTGCACCAATTTGCAAAGCACAGTTGGATGGAAATTTAATATCCATAATACTTATTTCATGTCTGACGCCAGCAGCGAATGCCAAAAAGGGAAGGAAGTCATTATCACCTTTCCTGCAAGTTCTGCACAGCTCAGGCATTTTCAGCCAGAAGGATTTTCAACTTACAATAGGCGAATCAACACACAGAATTGATGGTCTTATATTTCCTTTCCAATAGCTTCTGTTCCGGATTTTTTTCCAATTTTCTATTTTCGAAGTCGAATTTTTGAATTGATTGTAAGTTTGCAAGGAAAATGATAATAAATGAGTCGTGGGCGTGTGAAAGTGTGAAGAAAATATTATTGAAGACACTGCTTCTCCTTTCAATTTCAGCTTAAAGGAATATTGCAATAGAAAGAAGAGAGCTCTATAGCTCTGAGCAGTGGAGTACGGTAGTCCCTACGGTTTAACAATTCTTTTAGTTATTCCTGGTGGACTCTTGTTGCTGAAATCGGGTAGAATTTTCCAAAATGCAGCCCAGGCACCCCCCCCCTCTCTCCCTCAGTCTTGCAGTGCCCATGTTTCCTGCACACTCTAAACACCTAGAGTGAGACGTCAACTAAAAATGTCTTTGGTTAGGTTTACTTGTAATTTTTGACAGGGATTTTTAAATTTCATTGCACTATCTCTTTAACATGTCATTTTAAATTATTGGAACTATAAAGGGTGTTTGTATTTGTCTAAACCATTTTAGATGATAGTTTTGATGTATGGGATGAGAATGTTGAAATTAACTGTCACTAGTGGTGATTTTCAACTTTGAGTGATCGATCAATGGTGGGTTCTGGAAGAAATTGAAACCTTCCAATTTCAAGGTGGCTGAACTTTATTTCTGCTTGAAACTCTTGAGAAGAATATATCATTCATCTGCCAATTTTCTATTGCTCTGTTCATTGCAAGTTCAAAATAATGATAATGTTGTTATTATGTGTTGTTTGTTGTTGCTTCCAAGAGCAATAAGTAATTTTTATATTGATGAATTGGTAAACTAATTACAACAGTTTATCTTTAACCTGCTCAGCTACAAGCCAAGATGTCAGCAAAAAAGAAAAAAGAAGAAGACTAACAACAAAACATGTAATTAAGAGGAAGGAAAGTGACAAGTAAAGTAAGAGTTTTTTGTTGGGTATTTATTTACTTGGCCTTCTGCGTGATCTCAGTGCTTGCTAGGGCTGGCTTACTTGGCTTCCCTTCACAGTTTTACTGGTTTCAAGAAGATTACCAATTAGTGTGCGACTGCGCGGGACACAAATGCCGCGCAGGGAACATTTAGTATGCGAGGGGAAAACTCATTTTGGCCAAATAGTCAGTTGGTCACTTATTTAATATCACATAGAATGAAGTATTTTTTGTTTTTTCTGTGTCCAGACCACAGCTGGACTTGAACAATCTCTTTTGCACATGTGCACTTACTGTAGACATTGGTAAATGGTAATGTGTTGTTTATTATTTGTGTTTTAATCTTATATTGCTGACACAAGGCTGAGAGCTTTCATATGACCAGCCATACGGTATTAGGTACCCTGCACGACATGAAGAAGCGCGATTTCAGCGTTTGTGCATATGCATACATTGCACTGGTGAAGTATGCATAAGCGTGACAAAAAAATTTTGACGTGTAGCGACTCTGGAATAAGAACATATGGGACAATAAACTTATTTTTTACTTATACTTTTGTCTATTTATTTACTTGAGGGATGTTCATCAATCACCCCGGAGCGCAGCGGAGCATAGATAAAAATACAGTAATTTTATTTAAATTTTTTTTAGTTAATGGGTTATAAAATATATACTGCACTGCTACCACCCCCATCTGCGGGGGAAAATCATGCGGACCAGTTGAGTCTAGGTGGAGGCAAGGCAGAGGCGAGTCCTCCTAGGCAGAGTGAATCCAAACACAAAGGCAAATACTGCACAAACAGTTAGCAAGTTAAACAATGCTAATACAGTTATCAATTCTACATTGAAATAAAAGTATTTAAACCGGAAATGCCAAATTAAACACATGTAAATACCACATAATGCCTGTGCGCGACGATCATACGCGGTGTATGACTAAACGCGACGTCGCGCTTTTTCATATCGCGCATGGAATGGGGACCCAGCCATACTTAGGGTTTCCATTGGATTGGATTGGAAATTATAGGGTGTCAATTTAAGGTTGTTTGGAAATTGGGGAGATATCTTGTGTTTCCTTGATTGATGGATTTGAGCATTGAGAAAATCAGATGTTCTAGTCCCTATAATTGAAATTCTTGAGGCATAATGGAGTTGGCACTGGCAGCAGACTTATCAAATGTCAAATTACATCGCTAGTTTTCCTTTAGAAAAAGATTTTTAATAGGAAAAATATTTTCAGAACAAATTTTTAGTTCATGTTAGAATAACAACGGTATAGTATATCTTGTGTTTTTAAAGTTGTCACGGACATGTGGTTTGAGCTCTACGGCACCCCCTTTACTAGTATTTTAATTTTTCCGATTTTTTGTCTCAATCTTTTACTCTATTTTTAAACTAGTTTGAATCATCCACCTCTCCCTTTCCATAATTATGCACAATTAAGTTTAAATCTAATCACTAGTTGTCATGGCAGCAAACTCTCCAGTTGCCTGTCTTGACTTGCCAATCTTGTCTACGAGTGACAGACAAACTGTTAAATTTGCACCATTGCTGAACTCTTACCACGATTTTACCCATTTTTACATGATTTTACCCATTTTTTCGTAATTTGACCCATTTTTACGTAATTTGACCCATTTTTACGTAATTTGACCCATTTTTACATGATTTTATCCATTTTTACATGGTTTTATCCATTTTTACATGATTTTACCCATTTTTACATGATTTCACCTTTTTTTTTTTCAAAAAAACTGAGACAATATTCGCCTAAAGTTTGGAAGGTTATTTGTTTATTGAATTTTGTTATTTTCTAATGTTTTTTTTCTAATTTGTAAACATGAATCGATTGAAGTGGACTAAAATTTCTAACTGTAATTGCATTGCTGGAAATTACTTTAGGGAAATCAATTTGAAAATATTTTTAAAGTAAAAAATTAATGTGCAATATCTGACATAAACAAGTTTCAATCAGTAAATTACCTTCCAAACCTAACACGAATGAAATCTCGCTCGAAAAGAAAAACCAATAAAATCATGTAAAACTGGTAAAAATCGGTAAAGATGTGGAGAAATGTAGAAAAACTTAAAATCAAAATATCGACCATTCAACTTTCCAATTCTTATTTTCTATTTTCTACAAAATGGGAATCCCTGTGCAGCCTAAAATTTAAATCCGGATTAAAACTAAGTAAAACGGATTAAATCCTCTTCACATTCCTCCTTTTTTGTCATGCTAAGCAGCCAACAACAGTAGGCGGGCCCATTCATAAACTAAACGTTTAACTTGCAATTAAACCGAGAACACACTAAATCGACCGCCATTATTCAAGTTAAATCGATACCAGCAGTTTAAATGTTTAAAATACTGTTTAGTCTTAATCACTTGACAAATGCACCTACTAGGCGCATTCATAAAGTCACTTAAACGTGTTTAAATTTATTAAACTAGTCTAAACGTAAGATTTTACATGTTAAATTTGACATTTAGATTAGTTCGACTCCATCTTGAACATTCTGTAGTATAGTTAAGTTGTAAACACAACATCAAAACAGCAATAATAATAATTCAACGTATATATTATTTACTTTAATGCTGCAACAATGCTAATTTCATACTAGAGATCTGCTTGAAATAATTTGAATAATCACAACATTAAAGCAACATAACCTGCACCTGCATCTGTAAACAAGCACAAGTAATTCACACGGCATATTACATCAAAGGGAAAATAATTACGGCATTATAATGTTTCATTTTTAATCGGAAATTATCTTAATCTAGTCTCTTTTATGAATTGGCGTATAAAAATGATTTCTCGTGAAATGTTTAGCGAAAGCGCAGAAGGTTTATTTTATGACGTGGATGAATGTTGAATGCCTGCAGTGTTATGATGTCATATTTGCTTGGATGATCGCGCAGCAATACAAACGTTGATGCTCGAAATTGTGCTGACACGGAAACGAGCATTTATAACGAGAAAATTCTGTTAGCTCTTGCACTTTATATATGCACAAAGTTTATACGCGTTTTCCAAATCCAGCAAAACTTAAATGATGCTGAGTAAAGAGGTATAAATTCCTTCAATTTGCCTGCAATAAATTCTCTATTCCAATATGTTGTTTAGCCGGGAAAAGAATTGGCCATTAAAAAATGGAAATTTCTTGATCCTGGATTTTCTGTTCTACAAATTGCTGACGTTTACAGTTTGGTGATGTTTTGTTGCTGTAGCATTGCTGCAACATTTCTTAACCTAGAGGACATTTTAATATGTTTTGTTGCATCCCGTGGTTTAGTTGAAATGCTGTAATACGTGGTTACCTTGGTAACCAGGAGATAAATAAATAGGCAGTTCTATTCTTGTCATTTCGAGAATCGGACTCGTTTTTTTGGTTTTATTCAATGTACAAGTAGTTATGAATGTCTGGGATTTGGTTGCAGAAGGAATGCAATACTGTTTTAACTCTTAAATGAGACAAATCGATCCATGTGTAGTGCTTTAATGTTTTGTGGTGACTCTGGTCATCACTTCTCCCAGCGACACAGAAAAGAGCTCTGTGTGCTTTTTTATTTATTTTTATTAAATAGTTTTAATTATGTTCAGAAGTGTACTGTATTTATCCCTGTGTGCTCTTTTAAATTCACTTACTTGTTAGTTATTTCTTAATGTTAGATAACATAACACTATTCACCCTAATTTCACCCCAATTGCTCTCGGCACTGCAACTGCCGGATTTTGGCGTGTGCACTGGATCATTTAGCTTGGCCCGGGTTCAATCCTGCATAAGTTTTCCTCAGCGATGCACATTGCGCATGCACCGCAACTGACTTCAGGCAATTTCTTTGCAATTGAAGTCAATTTTGCTGCTACCTTCCTACTGTTCACAACTGTGTTATGACTTATGCTCCCGCGCTTTGTCCTGATCTGTGATATTGGAAGACCTATAACGGCATTCCAAACGCGATCAATTCAGAACCCGGATCGCCATCTTAATCAATGAACTATCGTAGTTGGACCATCGGGCCTGGTGCTTATTGCCTCTCCCGCTGTCTCGTTGGCACTGCCGCTAGTTTAAAAACGCATTGTCGGTATGCGAAACCATTATCACGTTTTAGGGATGTCATTGTTTCCGGGAAACTGCTTACACAGGATTCAATGGTTTCTTTATTGTTTTATGTTCTCCATGCAAATTGTCTCCATCTATTCCTACTCCAAGATTCTACACTAAGCTTAACTATTGATCCTCCCAACCCACATAACTACTTCCAGAAATTGGAATGAATTAACTGAGGAAACTTAATGACATAATGGTCCATTAGGTTGACCTCCCAAAGCGTCTGAACCACGGGTCTTCCACTTGCCGCACGATTCCTCCAACTTACGGTTATGTAGATACAAATTCCCATTTATTTGTACCAACCGAAGAATATTTTATATCGAGAAATGCCTCTGGATCTTAACCCATCCTATTCCGCTCTAATCCCAACATGCTAAGTGGGTGAAGTCGTAATGTAATTCACAACGATGCTTCGCGAATAGCGACAAATGCACGCGTGGAAAGTCAGACGCGTTGGAATTGAGTGGTGGTCAATTTCGAAGCACCTAGCGCGTCTCCGCATTACGACTTGTGCGTGGAACGTCTAATCATAACAAAGTAGGTCGTTTTCTGCCAGGAATGTTAGGAGTTTTTGATAATGGTGTCTCACGGGGAATGGATCGAGTTAGAAACACGCTTAAAGATGTTATCAACAAAAGCAGGTTTTGTTTTATTCGGTTTGAACTTATTAGGAATTTGATCTAGCGCCCAACAATATTCATGCAGACAAGAGTAAAGCAAGGATTTATTGATGTTGGCAAGCTTCTTGCTGTGGCCAACTATGAATCTTTTTTTTACACTGTGTTAAATTGACTGTAACTTCCAGACAGTTAGCACACATTTGATCAATGGTTTTGATATGAAATTTGTCTGCAGAGGCTGAAAACCCACAGTTGGAAGAATTTACTGCAACAAAAACACAATTTCCAGTAATTCAAGTGATGATCAGTAGTGATTCTGCCAGTTTCAGCCACTGCTGTGAATTATGGGTGTGGTTAATAGGTCTTTGGATAGTTGGGTTTAATCATTTCTGCTATGAAGACATGCGAAGAGGATCTCCAGTTGAGTCTGGTTATTTATTGGGCAATTATTTTTGCTAGCACCTCATTCACAGGTGAGAATAACAGATGGACTTATTCATTGTTGCAAGAGTTCTGGCTACAACAATGGCAATGACTTAGTTTGGTGTCAATGTGCTGGTCATGGTCAAGCAAAATTACATTAAAGTGAAATGAGTGTTTAAGAGTTCTTAAACAGTTCTGAAACAGCGTTTAAGAACTAGCTATAGCTAGTCCTGAGCTTCAATAAAGGTTAATGAAGCCGATAGTATGATTTTAAAACACTGTATCATTAGGATATCATGGCATTTCCAAGATTTGAATAAGTTGTTTTTAGGATTTGCTTGAGACTTTATAGATTTCATTGAGATTTCATAGATTTCATTTAGATTTCATTGAGATTTCATAGATTTCATTGAGATTTTATAGATTTCATTGAGATTTCATAGATTTCATTGAGATGTCATAGATTTCATAGATTTCGTTGAGATATTATAGATTTCATTGAGATATCATAGATTTCATAGATTTCGTTGAGATATTATAGATTTCATTGAGATATTATAGATTTCATTGAGGTATCATAGATTTCATTGAGATTTCATAGATTGCAATTAGATTTTATAGATATAAATGAGATTTTATAGATTTCAATGCGATTTCATAGATTTCAATGCGATTTCATAGATTTCGATTAGATTTTATAGATTTCGATTAGATTTTATAGATTTCAATGCGATTTCATACATTCCAATGCGATTTCATACTTTCCAATGCGATTTCATAGATTTCAATGCGATTTTATGCATTTCAATTAAATTTTAATGCGATTTCATAGATTTCAATTCC
>JAQIXU010001105.1:0-20589 GCA_034701245.1 Strigamia transsilvanica | reverse complement strand
AACCCCGTGAAAAACAACTCCTTCTTCAAATATGGCGTCGCTTTCGCCAGCGCGCGAAGTTCGAGCAGGTAAACGAAATATAAATTCTTGAGCCAATTGGGGCCTTCGCCTTTCGTTGTTTCGGGTGAAAATCGTCGCGTGAATTCGTTGATATTCGGTCCCCACGTTCCCGAACCGAAAGCGTCTGAAGAGGAAATTGAAAAAAGTCAATTAGAATTGAAAAACAATCGAAAAATGTAAAAGTTATTGGAAAAATTGGCAGAAAAACGAAAAAAGAAAGTTTAAAAAACGTGAGAAAGATTGAAAAAAGACGAAAAAAATCGATGAACGCAAATATTATTAGAAAAATTGACGAAAAAACGGAAAAGAAATTTTATTAAACGTAAAAAAATCGAAAAAACACAAAAAAAAATCGATAAACGCCAAAAAAAGAAAAAAAATCGGAATGAATGTAAGTAAATCGGAAAACCGAAAAATATCAGAAAAATGCGGAGAAAATCGCAATAAAATGGAAAGATCATAAAAATGCACGAAATAAAATCGAAAATTCGCAAAAAATGCAACAAGTAAACAGAAAAAATAGAAAAATCACAAAAAAACTCAAAAAATAAAATCAAAAAAATCGAAAATAAATCCAGAAATAAACAATTTTTCGATTTTTTCGTTTTATTTCATGAATTGTGTGTGATTTTTCCATTTTTCGATTTTATTTCGTGCATTTTTTGCGATCTTTCCATTTTTCTGGCATTTCCTCCGCATTTTTCTCATATTTTTCGGTTTGCCAGATTTCCCATTCAATTTTTCCACTTTCTTCAAAAAAATTCAAGAAATAAACGAGAAATAAAACCAAAAAATCAAAAAAAAAATCGAAAAACAAACGAAAAAAAAAAAGAAAAAAAAATCGAATAAAATTCAAAAAATAAAGTAAAAAAAATCGAAAATAAATCAAGAAATAAACGATTTTTCCATTTTGATTTATTTTCCATTTTTTCATTTTATTTCATGAATTGTGTGTGATTTTTCCGTTTTTCGTTTTTATTTCGTGCATTTTTTGCAATCTTTCCATTTTTCTGATATTTTTCGGTTTGCCAGATTTCCCATTCGATTTTTCCATTTTTTCCGAACAAAATTCAAGAAATAAAATCAAAAAAATAAAAAATAAATCAAAAAATAAACCAAAAAAATAAAAAAAATCGAACAAAATCCGAGAAATAGAATCGAAAACAAATCGATTCGCGAACATTTGCTCACCTCTCGTGAAGTAATTCGCTGACAAATGAATATTAATACTCGCATGTATTCCGGATATGGCCCTAAAAAAGACGCGTTTTTCCAAACACAGTCCTTAAATGAAAAAGAAAAAAGAAAAAATTTCACTCGTATTTTTATATTCCTATTTGTGTAAGTGCATTTATGTTCGATAGGTATTTCGAGTAGAAAGGTGTTGTTGAAATAAATGGAAAGGACAGGTATCGTAGAATGTATTTACCTTCTAAATTATTTCCTAGCTGCATTTCTGATTAAAAAACAGTGCAACTAAGTATGTATCAGTGCAATTAGTTTAAACAAAGCGAATTGATTAACTCAAAACATAATACCCATTAATGTACCTGGGACTCCGATGGAATCAGAAAAGCCGGCCAGTTTCCCGTAACTTAAACGAAATGGAAAAAGAATAATTAGTAATGGAGTTTTCGAATAGATTTTGTTTTTTTTCGTATTTGATTTTTGAAAAAAAATGGAATTTTTGAGGTTTTTGCATTTTTTTTCCGAAAAATTGAGATTTTTGCATTTTTTTTTCGAAAAATTGAGATTTTTGCATTTTTTTTCGAAAAATTGAGATTTTTGCATTTTTTTTTCGAAAAATTTAGGTTTTCTGCATTTCTTTTCCAAAAAATTAAGATTTCCGTAAATTTTTCGAAAAATAGCTAAGCTTTTTGTACTTTTTTCACAGTAAAAATAAAGATTTTTCTATTTTTCAACAAATATTTAAGGTTTCCGTAAATTTTTCGAAAAATATTTAAGCTTTTTGTACTTTTTTCACGGTAAAAATAAAGATTTTTCTATTGTTCGACAAATATTTAAGGTTTCCGTAAATTTTTCGAAAAATATTTAAACTTTTTGTACTTTTCGCAGTAAAAATTAAAATTTTTGGATTTTTCGAAATAAAACTAAAGATTTAAGATTTTTGTATTTTTCCAAAAAATATTTTATATATTTGTATTTATATTTTAAAAAATTTGTATTTTTCGAAAATTTTTTCGTAAAATTCGAAAAATTAAGATATTTGTAATCATTTCGAAAAACCTAAAGAATTCTGAATTTTTCACCGAAAAATTCAACATTTTCCCATTTCACTCCACAAACTTTCAAGATTTTTCGATGTTCTTTTTCATTTCTTTCAAAAAAAAAAAAAAAAAACATCGAAATCAATTCTCGTGATTTTACTTAAAACAGTTCTCTTCATAAATAGTCCTCCAAATACGATGAGCGGATGGTCCTTTGTAACCGGTGTAACTCTCAGGATTGAGCAACAAATCAACATATTGCATTCCAGCTGACGCTTCATCTAATTCAACAAAACACATCTGTCAACCACATTTCTCCCATTCAAATTCAACCAAATTACCATCAAATTCACAAAAATTGTCTTGTTTATCATCATGAATTCGCCATTTTTCAAACTCTTCGATGTACCCATCGCTAAAAAAAATAAAAGATCACTCTAACACCAACAATTTTTAGCGTTTTCGATCATTCGATTACCTTATGGATGTATTCAAATATCCTAATTTATCGTCTGAACATGTATTCACATTTGGATCATTCAACTGAAATTGATTTTAAGTGTTAATTGAGTTATTTCTCTTTAAAAATTCGTCAATAACAATTCAAATTAATTTTTTTGATGTGGTTAATCAATTTTTTTGGAAAAAAATCGATTATAATTGATTTTTCCATTAAATTGACTTATTTTTCGAGAAAAAGTCAATTTAGATTGGTTTTTATACTAAATTATCTTATTTTTCGAAAAGAAAACACGAATAATAGCGTTTTTTCAATGTAAAACTCATTAAATAACATGGAATTGATGAATTTTTTCGAGAAAAAGTCAATTTAGATTGGATTTTATACGAAATTACCTTGTTTTTCGTAAAGAAAACACGAATAATAGCATTTTTTAAAAGAAAAACTCATGAAATAACATAAAATTAAACGTATTTTCATGTATAAATAAATCTAAATCGATTTTTGTTAAAAGTAATTACATTTTTTTCTATTAAAAAATGCCATAGAAACGTTGCATAACCATTTTTATCCACATACAAATCCAATAAACCCCAAAAAATTAACAAAACTCCATTTAAAAAATACTAATTCTCACAGCCAAACCATTAAATCCCATTTTAAAAAATCCCAAGAAATACTTTTTATCAATTTTTTCCCACAAACTCATATAAAAACATCAAAAAACATCAAAAAACACCTTTAAAACCACCAAAAATCATCAAAAAACATCAAAAACCATCAAAACCAATCAAAAAATAGCAAAAAATATCAAAAACCACCAAAAAACACAAAAAAAAACACCAAAAAAACCACCAAAAAAAACATCAAAAACCACCAAAAACCAATCAAAAAACGTCAAAAAACACCATAATTCACTTTTTGCTTATTTTTCGGCTTCAACCCCGGCGGAACCATTTCCTAAAACAAACCAAAACATTTTTTTTTCCATTAAAAAACATCCACAAAAACTCCTCAAAAACCACCAAACCTCTTCGCACGGCTTCACCGAACAATCCTCCGACGCACATTTACTATCATCCGGCCAAAACGGACAAGGCCTCATTAAATTTACCTAAAAAAAACAACAAAAATCACCAAAAAACCACAAAAAAATCACCAAACTTACCCTAAAATACCTAAAAAAATCATTGACAAGTAGACTCGATAATCTTGGATAAATTTTATTATTATTGTAATGATCGACCGTGCCCACGTTGCACGTACAGTCGTCGATTTGTCCCTGCAACTGCAACGACATTTCATCACAACATTAGGCACCGAGCAGGCGCTAAACGGGCCGAATTTCATACCTGACAGAAACACGTGTCATCTTTGTAGAAATGCGAGGTAAATGTACATCTCCTAAGGTCAAAAAGCAGTATAAAGATCAGAGAGGTTAGACCGTAAAAATGCCCACTAGTCGCCATGGTAAAACCGCAATCAACAAAAGTGCCTCACTCATCTCCTATGACAACGCAGCAGCCATCAGAGTGTATCTAGAGTGTTCGTATGCGGAAGTTTGGGGATTTTTTCGCACTTCCGGGTGCGGGATGAGTGCGCGGGGGATGTAGTGCGGTGGGGATTTGTTAATGTTTTTGTTGTTTTGGGTTTTTAGGGATTTGGTTTTGTTTGAAATAAATTTTTTTTTTATTTTGTGTTTTTTTTTAAAGGTTTGTTTGGTTTATTTAATAAATAAATGGAAATTAGTGCGCGGATGGATATTGAACTGTTGGGATTACGTGGCGTATTGTTATGTACACATCATTAGCTGTCATTTGTCGTTTTTGTTTATTTAATTTTTTAATTTTAAAAACAGCTGCTTTTATTGATAAAAATAGCTGATACGACTCTTATCGTTGTTATTTGTGAATAAAATTAATATTTTTGTATTTATTTTCTTGAATTCAATTAAAAATACAATTTGTTGCCATAGTGACCCGTTTTGTCACCAGGGTCGAGTTTGTCAACAAGTTGGAGGATGGGAATAAAAACATGAACATTTGAAACATTCATATTCTTTCATCGATTTTTGTTTGTTTTTGTTTCATTTTTCGTCATTCAGTCATGGAAATCTGAAGAATTGAATTTTCTGAAATGGGAAATTGTGTGTCCGAACCAAAAACACGCACAAAAGGTTTTATATTCGAAAATTTCTCATAAATTTAACGCAAAATAATTGTTTGTTTTTCAAAGAGAAACGAAGCAGCTGCTTGTCAATACTGTCACGATGCACAAATGACGTCATCAGCCATACCAGTTCCTTAATAACGATCATTCCGGGCGACTTGGACAACATCGGTTACGTAATGCACGATGTAATAGTTCGAAACAACCTACGTCATTGCGATAATCTACTCAAGAAAGGGTTCCCCGTCAATACCCCACTAAAATACTCCGCTTCGATACACACGACGGTCGACAAAACAATCCATTACGAGTTTAGCGGCACTGCGCTTCATGTCGCCTGCATATATCGGTTTTATCACGATTTAGCACATTTTATGACGTTGTTTATTAATTTAAAATTAAATATTTAGACGACCAGCGATCGTGGAACGTTTGATGCTGCATGGCGCAGACCCGGATGTCGTGGACCGGTTCGGTCGAACACCGGTCGTGTTGACGGTGACGTATTGGCCGAGAGTGGAGAACCAATTGGCGTTGACGACGGTGCACTTGAATAAGAGTTCGAGCTGTTTGCACTGTTTGTGCGTCAGTGGCGCTGATGTCAATGGACGGTTTGGTGATGAAGACGAGACTCCGCTTCATCTGGCAACTCGTTACCGGATTGTCAACTGTGTTCAAGTGTTGATCAAGTATTAAAGACGAATTCGTTTTGTTTGCGTTTTGCTTGATTTGGTTGTTGTTTTTGATTGAAGGTTTGGTGCGAACGTCAATGCCGTGGATAAGAAAGGTTAAGATTAAGATGGAGTGTTAAAACGGTCTCCAAAAGGTCGTTTTAAGTTCGTTTTAAGCGAAATGATCGTTTTAGGTTTGTTTAGAATCAAGAACGAACGTTTTAAAGTTGTTTTAAGATGCGAAAGTAGCTCTTATGGTTCGTTTTGTATTGGTTTTATAAAACGGTCGTTTTAAATGTTGGTTTTAAATCAAGAATGATCGTTTTAAACTTGTTTTAGATGATTTTAAAGCGCAAAGATTTTTTTATGCTTTGTTTTGACTTGGTTTTATAAAACGGTCGTTTTAAAATTTGGTTTTAAATAAAAAACGATCGTTTTAAAATTTGGTTTTAAATAAAAAACTATCGTTTTAAAGTTGTTTCAAGACGGTTTTAAAGCGCAAAGAGCTCTTATGGTTCGTTTTGTCTTGGTTTTATAAAACGGTCGTTTTAAAATTTGGTTTTAAATAAAAAAAACTATCGTTTTAAAGTTGTTTCAAGACGGTTTTAAAGCGAAAGTGCTCTTTTGGTTCATTTTGTCTTGGTTTTATAAAACGGTCGTTTTAAAATTTGGTTTTAAATAAAAAAAAAATATTGTTTTAAAGTTGTTTCAAGATGGTTTTAAAACGCAGAGAGCTCTTACGGTTCGTTTTAACCTAGTTCTAAACAAAACGATCGTTTTAAGTTCGTTTTAACTTGATTCTAAAACAAAACGACCTCAAATTTGTCGTTTTAACTAGATTTTAACCCGAAACGACCTCTCACGGACCGTAAAACGATCTCTATTCGTTGACTTAACCGTTTTAACTTAATTTTCGTCTACGTTTTACCATCGATCCAGTTTTATAACTTTCGGCATCCATCTTGGATTTGTACATTTTCCATTTTCCGTTCTCTTTCAGGTTCAACGGCGCTTCATTACGCGTGCAAACGACCACCAGGCGGCAAGCACGACCTACAAGTCGTTTCCGTTCTCCTGCAACACGGAGCCGACGTGAACCAGCAAGACGAAGAAGGCAACTCAGCGCTGCACACGGCCGCTGAGACCGGAAGCTGCGCTCTCATATCGGAATTGATGTCGTACGGCGCAGATCCCGAATTGAAAAACGCGGGCAAACTCACGCCGCTCTATCTGGCACTGAATTGCGAGTTGTGCGCAACTAAAATCCAAACACTCAACACCTTACTCAACGAGTGCACCTACCTACGGATATTCGACTCGGCCGGAAAACTCTCCCCACTCCTCCAGCTGCATGAAGCGAGCGACATCCGGGCACGTTTGCTGCTTCTCGCCACGTCGCCGCCGAAACTCATACTCGTCTGCCGCCAGTCGATTCGCAAAGCGATCGGGATTCGAAATGTCAGCGCGAGCGTTGTGGCCGTCTTGCCGATTCCGACGATTCTGAAAAATGTGATCGTCGAGCAAATTAATTACGATATGAATTTTTTCGATAAATAAAATTGGAAATCAAACGGAAAAAACTTTAACCGTTTTGTTTCTGTTGATTACCGCCAGGCTAGCGGGCGCTCACAAAATGGGAAAATCACACACGAGACACATTTCGATATTGGTTTTGGCGGTGCATGGGGGCCCCTTAGTTTTGGGGGCCCTTCAATTTCCAAAAAAAAAAATAAAATATTTTTTTCGAAAATTATTTTTTGGGAAATTTTTGTGTGGTAATTTTGGGGCCACAAAGGCGTATTTATGGTCTGAGGCCCTTCTCGCAGCCTTTTTGGGACCCCAAAGGCGTATTTACAGTCTGGGGCCCTTTGCGCAGCCTTTTTTGGGACCCAAATCTTAAAAAAATATAAAGAAAAAAAATTTAATTTATTTTATTTTATATTTTGTTGGAATTTTTGGGCCTCTAAAAATCGAAGAGGGGGTCCAATAATATTTTTGCATGGGGGCCCAAAATTTGAAGCTACACCTCTGGGTTTAGTTGGCCTTTCTTAATTGTTTGTCTAGGACTCTAGGGGAGTGTTCCAGAAGTGTTTCCCACGCTCTGGTCACTTTGCAGTGACCGTTTCCACGATCAACTGCCGTCCCGGTGGCCTAAGGACCACAAGGACGGCGATGACCATTGCTAAATGCCTTGCCGTGCAGCGCATGGCGTGTTGCGACTCGCAAGTTGCGTTTGTCTTCAGAACTGGGGCCCCTTGGTCCAGCACACAGGCCCCTCACTTCCGGTTCTGCCCTGCGAGAGGTCCAAGGACCTCTTCCGGTGTGCAGCTCCACCTGGTGGTGTAGAGCTGCCCCACGGCGGGTTCCGATGCGGTGCTCACCGCTAACTGGTCACAAGATGTCAATTACTTTAGATTTTATTTGGCAAAATTAGCTCCCGACATAACGATTTGGCGGTAGCTTAGCGGCTAGACAATAGTCCTGGAGTCAGCTATGTTAGTTTCTCGTTGATTTTGTGACGGTTTGGTACCGTAGTAAAATGGCGCCAACTGCCACCAGAGCACTCGACTGAGCGCTATGGCGGCATATTTGAATTACTCTAACCAGGAAACAACTCCAGAGTTATTAAACAGACGTTTGATAACCTTTTGAGTATTAAACAACAGTTATTAGTAATTATCAATCGATAATCAATACTAAACAGGACTTATATGAAGTAAACTGATCAATTCAAGTGAATTCCAACCAGAAATCCTTGCCTTGATTTTGCTTAACCATACTCAGTACTTTAGTGGAAACTTTTGTCTCCGAGTCTGATTTCTTCAGTAGTGGTCTTGCGTATGGTCTCGAAGATTGATATTGTTTGCCTATCTCTGTGAACGAGTTCTCGCGCGGATCGATTTAAGTTGGAGTGTCTGTGCTCATCCGACTCACTAAAATCTGCTGCGAGTAACGACCAATACCACCATTTCATGGTGATGCCACTGCTATGCGGTGTAGCCCACTGTCGGGAAAAAACTTAAGAGACCTTAGCTCCTTAACTTACTACTTGAGTAGGTTAATGCCAGCAAGTGGATTTGGCCCGCCGGTGGACAGGAGGACGACTCACGAGTTTTCCTCCTCCCACGACTCAGTCGTGTTAGCCCCACCAAAATCTAAGGTAAAACAGTTTGAATTTGATTTAAATTTTACTTAAAATTCATTGAAAAATGTAACAGGATTGAAAACAATTGAAAGACAATTCATTTTAATTCTAATTTAATTATTGAAGTTTATAGCGTCTCATGAAATGAATTGAATGGAATGAATTAAGCACCGTACATAAGTGGCCATTAAATATGTCTCTATATATACCGTACCGCAATTACAGCAGCGACATCCGGCAAACAAGCTCTTCCACTATCCGCCAGTCAACTTGTTTCTCCTACAACAGCATCCGTCGAAAATGAAATATCTCATCATTTTGTTCTTTGTTATTCTGTCGTGCATGGGTAAGTTATATTTCGCAGAAAAATAATGATTTAGTTATTGAGCAAAAATGTTGTTTTAATCTGATTAGTAATGATGGCTGAGGCCACCCCGTGTGATCTTGATGCATGCGTGAAAAGATGTACGTCATATCGAAGAGCCGGTTCTTGCGATACTGGTAAATGCAAGTGCGTTTGAGGGTAGACAAGTCGAGGCGAACTGGGCCAGCACTGGAACGGTAGAAATTTGAATAATGTGAAAAAGCAATGGAAATAAAAAAAGTTTAAAAAATGGTTTTGTGTTTTTGGATTTTCTTTTGGGACGATGAGTTTGATTGCGATACTCATTTGGGAGACACTGGTTTTTTGTGTTGGTTTCACCTTCGTGTTGGGATTTGTTTCGCTGTGGTTTGGGTTGTGTCCCAGTTTAGATGCAGTGAGTGCAAATTGAACGTTGAGAATTCATTGGAAAAGCGAGTTGACGAAGTCAGCGTGTTGTGATCGTAGTGGTCACAAGAAAATTCTAAATTATTTTAGTTAATAATTTTTGTATATTTTACAATAAGAATAAATCCTGCTTAGTTCAGCTAAATAACTTGTATTTATTTATCTTGGAATGTGTACAATGTATACATTCTCCCCCCTTTCTTAATTCCTCTTCTTAACCCGTTCCCAAGAAGAGGGTGAATACCACCAGTCATGTCACTACGAGTGAACAAATCATGAACGCCCAGATTAGTACTAATCTGTATCACATGACAAACCCTATATAAACTTTGGCACTTTTACACCAAACACACAAACCAACACGTCGATATATCGTATCAAGAAATCTTCACCGATCAGGCCATAACTGTACAACGATACAACGGATTGACCGAAGATAGATGCTCCTCGACATAGGTAATACTAAAGAAAGTCGATTGAATTGCAGATTAGCTACAGTTCAATCCGAATCACGAAAGACCAGTTGAAACTACACGTGTAACGCCACTTTGGTTTACCACGTGTATTCTAACACGAAAGATTGTTAGCGTGACTAACCGTTTCCTTTATAGCAAGGAAGCGCATATTGCTTGCATTCGGCATTTCACGGAACAATCGTCTTGTACGACAATTGCATTTTTAGCGTTAATTTGGATAGCCAACTGGATTTTCCAATTAGCCACCAAATTACTATACTGACTACCCCAATACCACCCTAGACCAAGAAAACAGACCACAGACCCGAGTAAAAGCCTATCAAGTTTGGATAAAACCAATCAAGATAGCATCTCAATCGTATCCGCTGATACGAACCCGAAGACCGCAGACGAAGGAGACCGAAGTCAATTTTATCTTAATTGTAAACCACTTTATAATAAAATATAATATTAGTAAACAAATACACCGTCTCATAATTTCGATTACATATAATTGTAAGCACAGGTGTACTTAACGCAAATATTTCCACGGTAAAGTCGGATCGCGACAAGTGGCGAAGACATGAGCGTCAATGAAATCTGAACATTTTGTGAGAGATGTGAAAAATTATGCGAAAAATCTGAAAATTTGTGAAAAATCTCAAAATTTATGCAAAAAATCTGACAATTTGTGAAAAATCTGAAAATTTTTCGAAAAATCTTAAAAATATTTGTGAAAAATCTGAAATTTTTTGGAAAATCTGAAATTTTTTGGAAAATCTGAAATTTTTTGGAAAATCTGAAATTTTTTGGAAAATCTGAATTTTTTTGGAAAATCTGAAATTTTTTGGAAAATCTGAAATTTTTTGGAAAATCTGAAATTCCCAAAACATTACAAATTCTAAATTTGTTATTACATGCATTTTACCTGCACCAATTTTTGTATTCTATCAGGGGTGGCGCTACAATGTAAACAGGGTATGCGGCACAGGGGGGCGCCGAATGTCAAGGCAATTTTGTGATTTGAGGCGACATTTTTGCCCAGCCCATCTGGAGTGCATTTTACATTTGGAGATAATGGCTGTTGTCCAGTTTTGTTTTAATATTTCTGCCTCGCTTGATATGCCACAAATTACAACCCAATTTCGGAATCGCCAAAACCGTTTAATTTCACCGAACCATAATTACAGTCGCCTATAGCGCCAAATACAAAAAAAAACAATGAACAGACCGTTGAACTTAAATTGAATATCGCGCCAATCAAACAGACGCCGTCTGCGACCGCGCCGACAACTTCGCCTGAGCGGCCACAAACTCCGGATAATCGATAAAACCGTCCTTATTCGCATCGTCCGACTCCATAATCGGATCAATCAAAACACACAATTCATCTTCGGTGAAAACCTTCGGTTCCGCGTTCGCCGCTTCCGGGTTATGTTGCCCCTCGTTAACTAAAAATGAAAAAAAATCAAAAAAATCAATCAAAAATCACAAAAATCTCAAAAATCACAAAAATCTCAAAAATCACAAAAATCTCAAAAATCACAAAAATCACAAAAATCACAAAAATCACAAAAATCAAAAAAATCAATCAAAAATCAAAAAAATCACATTTTTTTTTACATTCCAAACACATGCGACGAAAACAGTCGTGCAAAAGCAGCAAAAGTGTTAGATTAATTGACGGACAAGCGAGAACCAATCACAGCACACTGTACCTCCACCCTTAAATTAATCGGCAGTTTGTTGCGCCGCAATGTATTCGGCCCAATCTAGAAATCCGTCGTTATTAGCGTCGTCGTGGTCAAGAATCGAGTCGACCATGTTCACTAATTCATCGTCGGACAAGGCGACGGGATTAGGTCGGTGCAGCTCGCTGGATTCATTATCCGTGTCTAAGCACACACAGAGCAGAGAAATAGAAACGGCAAATCATAAATTAAGTTTGAAAATTATTAAAATCGAAATTAAAATTGCGGCTTTGCGGCTGCGCCAGAGAACTGTTTCAAATTTAAAAAAAAAAAAAAAAATGAAAATAAAAAAAGACACTTTTCTAGGTGCTAAAGTTTGTTTTCAGGCGCTGTTTAAGGATTATTTGTCCAAAATTGCATTTTTATGCACAAAATATCCATTTTTAGACCCAAATATCCATTTTTAGTTTCCAAATATCCATTTTTAGGTCGCAATATCCATTTTTAGTGTCCAAAAATCCATTTTTAGTGTCCAAAAATCCATTTTACATGTCAAAATTGATATTTTTGTCCAAAAATCCATATTTAAGTGCTCTCCAAACAATTATTTGTACAAAATTGCATTCTTATGCGCAAAATTGATAATTTTAAGTCCAAAATTCCATTTTTAGGCCCAAAAACAAATATTTTTATGTGCGAAATCACTACAAAACATATAACTATTTCCAGTTCACTTGTGAACACATATCACGTAATCCACCACAATCCCTTATTCACAACTAAACTGGAATTAGTAATACAATAACCAACAACTCAAAACCACCAATTTTTACCATGCCAATGAATGAGTGATTTAATGAGTTCAGTTCCGTCCAATTTGTTATTGTTGTCGTTGTCGTGCATTTTGAAGTAATGAAATTGTAATTCCTGTTCGGACATCTTGCTCGTATCCGGTTGCTGGATCACGCCTTCCAAATGCTCCTTTATGTGTCTAAAACAACACAAAACCAACATTAATCAAACAAATATCAAATTTATGCAAATTTATGCAAATTTGTGCAAATTTTACTCTCGGTCCTGAACTTGCGCCTTGTCGAACATATTTCCTTGTTGTTGTTGATGCATTTGTTGTTGTTGGTGTTGCTGTTGATGCACGTGTTGTTGCTGTTGTTGTTGCGGTTGTCCAAATTGCTGTTGTTGATGGGCCGATGTGAAAACGAGGCCGGAAACGCATAAAACGAGTATAAACGTCCGTTTTGACATGATTAACCTGCGAAAAACGTCGACAGATGTTAATTTGTGTGGGAAAAATGTGGAAAATGGTCGGGAAAATTACTTACGGGTGATTTATTAATTTATATTCGTTTGGTGTTGTGGAATTTCGATTCGGTGCATCAAAACTCGGTGATGTAAACACGTGTTAGCACCACAGGTGGACCAAACCAATCTTGACGTGGCGAAACGATCTAGTGGCAGACCAACACCCGATAACAAAAACGAATAAAAATTTAAAAAATGTACAGTATTACTAACATTAAAATTCCTTTTTTTTTCATTAATGTTTTTATTTATTTGTTAGTGGATTTATTTTTACTTTTAAATGTAAAAAAATTAAAAACAATACCGTTAAGCGCAGGCTGGTGCCGATTTTTATATACAGTGACTCGAATTTATTTTTATCAAACAGAAATAAAACTCAAGGGCAAAGTGATAAAAATACCCAAAATAAATTTATATTTCTAAATTTATCTATAGAAAATGATTTTTCAGTTTTAAATTATCGCTAGATACGTGACAGCTCGCACTAGTCCCTGAATGACTGCCGCGATGAGCGCAGCCACGAAGCTTGTTATCAGGAGCATTTTTCAACGGTCATTTAATTTCATTCCGCCAGGTTTTCTATTGTGTTTAAAAAATCGATTTCCTCGTTTTAATGTTATCATTATATACGATTTAGTGTGTGCAAGTCGCACCATGAGCTCGACAGCGAACAACAACTACAAATTCGACACGTTGCAGGTGAAAACAACAAATAATTTCGTTTATCAGGTGGAATTAAATCGACCAGATAAGTTAAATGCCATGAATAATACATTTTGGAGGTAAATAAATGATAATAGAGCGTTAATTCTTGATGAAAGTGTTAAGTTTTTGTTTCGTGTCATTTTATGTAGGGAAATACGAGAATGTTTTACGTCACTCAACGACGACGCCGAGTGTCGAGTTGTTGTACTAAGTGCGGCGGGGAAGTTATTCACGTCAGGTTTATTTTGAAAAGAAAAATGGTTTATTTTTTTTATTTTTAAATGGAAATGTTTGTTTTCAGGGCTTGATTTCGAGGATATGAGTAAACTCGCGAGTGTTGTGTCGGGTGAAGAAGATGTTGCGAGGAAAGCGCGATTTATGAAAAAACTGGTGACAGATTACCAAAGCTCGTTCACAGCTATAGAAAAAGTAAAGGAAGTGTATTTTTACACAAATCAAAATGCATTTTTACGCGTAAAAATTAATTTTGTGTTTAAAAATGTATATATTAGCACTTAACACATGCAATTATGCTCTAAAATTAAATTTTTTACACCAAAAATGAATATTTACAAACAAAAAATGAACGAAATAAATACCTAAATAAAATAAAAATTACATTTTTGGTCTGAAAATTACATTTACGAGCCTTAAATACATTTTTAAGCCATGCAATCCTTTTTTCGTACATTTTTATGCCTGAAAATGCTGTTCTCCTACATTTTAAGCCTAAAAATGCTATTTTCGTGTATTTTCATACCTAAAAATGCTATTTTCTTCCATTTTTAAGCTATTTTCAAGCCTTAAAATGCTATTTTCCCACATTTTTAAACCTAAAAATGCTATTTTTGTGTATTTTTATGCCTAAAAATGCTATTTTCTTCCATTTTTAAGCTATTTTCAAGCCTTAAAATGCTATTTTCCCATATTTCTAAGCCTAAAAATGCTATTTTCGTGTATTTTTATACCTAAAAATGCTATTTTCTTCCATTTTTAAGCTATTTTCAAGCCTTAAAATGCTATTTTTTCACATTTTTAAGCCTAAAAATGCTATTTTTGTGTATTTTTATGCCTAAAAAATGCTATTTTCTTCTATTTTTAAGCCTTAAAATGCTATTTTTCTACATTTTTAAGCCTAAAAATGTATTTTTCTACATTTGTAAGCCTAAAAATGCTATTTTCGTCACTTTTAAGCCTAAAAATGCTATTTTCGCGTATTTTTATGCCTAAAAATGCTATTTCGCGTATTTTTATGCCTAAAAAATGCTATTTTCGCGTATTTTTATGCCTAAAAATGCTATTTTTGTACATTTCTATGCCTGAAAATGCTATTTTCGTTTATTTTCTTCGTTTTCCTCCATTTTTATGTCTAAAAAACGAAAAACCCAATTTCTAAACCAAACCCCAACTTCGTTCATCCCCTAGTGCACCAAGCCCGTGATCGCGGCCATCCACGGCGCCTGCATCGGCGGCGGCGTCGACATGATCACCGCGTGCGACATCCGCTACTGCACCCAAGACGCCTGGTTCCAAATCAAAGAAGTCGAGATCGGTCTCGCGGCCGACGTGGGCACCCTCCAACGACTCCCGAAGATCGTCGGCAACGACGGCCTCGTCAGGGAACTCGCCTACACCGCGCGCAAATTCTACGCCAACGAGGCGCTGCGCATCGGAATGGTCAACCGGATTCTCCCAACCAAAGACGACGTCGTCATGTGCGCGCTCGAGACGGCCATTTTGATCGCGACCAAGAGCCCGGTCGCCGTCCAGGGGTCGAAAATTCATCTAAATTATTCGCGCGACCACTCGGTTGATGAAGGCTTGGATTATATGGTGAATTTTGATAGCTTTTGATAGATTTTGATCGATTTTGATCATTTTATGATCGATTTTGGTAGTTTTTGGTCGATTTTGATCGTTTTATGAGTGATTTTGATCGTTTTATGATCGATTTTGATCGTTTTATGACCGATTTTTATCGTTTTATGATCGATTATGATATGATCAATTTTGATCGTTTTTGTTCGTGTTATGATTGATTTTGATCGATTTTGATCGTTTTATGATTGATTTTGATCGATTTTGATCATTTTATGATCGATTTTGATCGTTTTTGATCGTTTTGTGATCGATTATGATCGTTTTATGATCGATTTTGATCGTTTATGATCGATTTTGATCATTTTATGATCGATTTTGATCGTTTATGATCGATTTTGATCGTTTATGATCGATTTTGATCGTTTATGATCGATTTTGAACGTTTTTAGCGGTTTTTTAAGTGATTCTTTTGTTTGTTTTTAAGGCGAATTGGAATATGACGCATTTGCTTAGCGAAGATTTGATGAAAGCTGCAATGGCGGCCGCTACAAAAGCGAAGGAAGCGCCGGTTTTTGCTAAATATTGAGGGAGGTAATGGTAGAATCGATGTGGATTCGGTTGGATTGAGTTTGTTTGAGTGATGTGTACAAAAGTGGATTGGTTTTTGTATGGATTTTGAAGGTGGAATTAAATTTTGGATGTTTTTGCACCGGAAATGGAAATTTTCGAGGTTTTCGAACTGGAAATTGTAAGAATTTGGTCAATTTTGCACGGAAAATGGAAAATGTTGCCGTTTTTCCAAGGAAATATGGAACATTGCGCCATTTTTGAACTAATAGTTGGAGAAATCCACCATTTTTGCACATAAAATTGTCAATTTCGCCATTTTTGCACATAAAATTGCAAATTTTGCCATTTTTGCACCAGTTAAATGATAATTTCGCCATTTTTTGATCGAAAATTGTAACAATTTGGTCAATTTTGCACGGAAAATTGAAAATTTTGCCATTTTTGCACCGAAAATTGGATTATTTCGCCAATTTTGCAATAAAATTACGACGAATGTGCCATTTTTAATCAAAAAATTGCAAATTTCGCTATTTTTGCACCGAATAAATGAAAAATTGACAATTATTTCATAGAAATTGGCAAATTTTGATTTTATTTTTCATTTTTCATTTAATTTTGTTCAAATGGCTGTTTCTTCCTCCTCCTCCTCTTCCTCCGCCGCCAATTCGGCGGCGAGTCGCTCAGCTTCTTCACGAGCCAATCGAATCGTTTCCAAATGGTTTTCGATTATCGTGCGAACTCGGTCGCCCACCACGTCGTCCGAGAGCAACCACGTGATGTAATCGATGTAATCCACCGTCCCTGTAGTTCGATCCACTGCCGCAACGAGCGCGTCGTCCAATTCCGATTCGTCCAACGGTTCACCTGATTTAAAAAGAATTTTTTTTAAAAAATTCGAATTTTTTACGATAAATATTGGAAAAATGAAAAAAAGCAATTTTTGTCGAAAAAATAAAAATAAAAGAAAATTTTTGCCGAAATTATTGGAAAAAACACATTTTTATCGAAAAAGTTAAGAAAAACCAAAAATTTTTGGCGAAAAAATCAAAAAAATAAAAGTTTTGTCTAAGTAATTGGAAAAAAACACATTTCCGACGAAAAAAATTAGGAAAAAATTTAATTTATGTCGAAAAAATTAAGAAGAAATTGAAATTTTGGTCGAAAAAATAAAAAAAGAAGAAAAAATTGAAATTTTTGTCGAAAAATAAACAAATTAAAAGTTTTGTCGAAGTACAGTACTTGGAAAAAACATTTTTTACGAAAAATTATGAAAAAAATTTAATTTTTTTTCAAATAAATTAGGAAAAAAATTGAAATTTGTCGAAAAAATAAAAAAAATTAAAAATGTGTTGAAGTAATTGGAAAAAACACATTTCCTACCAAAAAATTAGCAAAAAAATTTGAGTTTTTTTCGAAAACATTAAGAAAAAATTGAAATTTTTGTCGAAAAAACCAAAAAAAAAAAAAAATAGTTTTGTCGAAAAAATTTCAGAAAAAATTATTTTTTTTGTCGATATACTAAAAAATATTAAAATTTTCGACGAAAAAAATTCCTTTTTTTAAATTTTTACTACTTACCACTATCGGACATGCAATTAGCAAATTGATCCTTCGTCAAAAAACCTTTTCCCTCTTCGTCAAGCAGCTTGAAAGCATCCGACAATTCGTAAAAATCCAACGGAAAAAAACTTTAAAAAATTCAAAAAATTAAATTTTTTATCTCCTTTCACCGAACTTTTTTTTTTTATCACCTTCTTTCGTTCAACCTCTTAATCAACGCAGGAAAAAATCGACTATATTCGACATAACCCTCGCCATCTTCTTCCTCGACCTTTTTCACGAACAAAAATCACGAAATTAATAAATTTTTCATTTTCATTTTTAGTTCACATTTTTGACACTTCGTTTAAAATGTCTTGCACATCAGCTTCGGTCGGGATGAACCCCAAACATCGTAAAACCGTCCCAACTTCCCTAAAAACATAAATTTATAAATTTAAAATATAAAAAAATAAAAAAATTTTACTTTAATTCACCGAACGTCGATGCGATTTTTATTCTCCATATCGAAATGCGTAAAAACAGTCTGAATCAATTCGCTCAATTCTTCGTAATCCGGCGATGTGTCCAACCCCGTATTAATTTCAGATATTTTCGAATGAACTAAAAACAATAAAAACCACTAAAAACACTAAAAATCCTCCATTTTATTACCAGAAAGAAACGAAAAATCAAGAACTTCAGTTTCCTCCTCCTCGGCCATCTTGTTTTCCTCCATCTCTATGACAACGAGCAGTCCCGACGCACAAAAATCCCCAAAAACAAACCACCAAAAACTTTTTTTTTTTTAAAAAACAACATTTATTAAAACAACAAAACATTTTAAAAAACATTTATTAAAAAAACAAACCATTTTCAAAAACAAAGTACTGCAGACAATCGACCAATGAGGATCGAGTTAACTTTTCCACTTACGACGAAGCGCCGCCATTTTTCATTTTATCTAGCAAAGGAAATCGTGATTTAAGCGAAGCAAATTACGTTGAGTATATCCACATAACATTTAAATCCCTAGCCGATTAGCGCAATCTAAACGTGAAAGATGAGTGACACGGATCCAAACAAAATGAAAGTTGTGGATCTAAGGTCCGAGTTGGCGCAGCGCGGGCTAGACACCAAAGGTAACAAAGCCGCACTGGTGCAAAGGTTGCAAGAGGCGTTGGACAAGGAGAAAACTAATGCGACTGAAGGTGAATTTAAACACTTGTAATCTGTTTAAACTTGCTCGAAAACACGACGTAACACTCCCCTACGTCGTTTAATCGCTTAATTTCATGCAAATCGACCTTTTTGTGCACTTTTTTCGACGAAATTGGCATTTTCTCAGTTAGGCCTAACTGCGAAAATGCAATTTTGTCCGTTTTGGGGGTTGAGAAAAATTGGTTTTAATGTTTGTTTTCACTGGGCAGGTGACGAAGGAATCGAGGATCAAAGCAATACGTCTGAATCGGGCGAGGGAATAGTCGAGGGGAAGAGAAAAATGGAAGAGAAAACGGTACGGTGGAAAATATGTTGAAATTTGCTTTTTTTTGTTGTTTTCGATGTTGTTTTTGTTGTTTTTGTTGATTTGGGTTGTTTGTTTGTTGTTTTGGGTGGTTTTTGTTGGGTTTTGGTTGGGGAATTTGGTTTTTTTGGGTTTTTTGAGTCGTTTGTCAAAAATGGCGGCGCTGAACAATTGTTGTTGTTTAGTGGCAGATTGCGGTGTAAAATTGAATTTATGTCAATTTTGGTGTGTTATGGGTCCGGGAATTGAATTTTGGGTGTGGTTTATTAATTTGGCGGTTATTTTTTGGTGTTTTCACACAAAAAATTGAATTTATTTGATTTTTTTTTGCGTTTTTGTTTGATTTTTCTTGTTTTTTTTGCTTTTTAAACAGGAAATTGACGTTAAAAAGGATCAAACGGCGACTGATGCGACTGATTTATCCAAACCAGCACTAACCGACGTAAATAAACATTTAAAAAATTCAAAAAAATTCAAAAATTCAAAAAATAACTCAAAAATGTATGCAAATTTCAGGAGGAAACATCGGAACTGCAAACAGAAAACAACGAAGACAGCGACAAAAACGACGAATCGAACGACGAACCAATGGATCTGAAAACAACCACAACAAAAGAAGCGACCGAACCGGTCGAACCAACCGAAACCGAAACCCCCGCATCAAGTAAAACCCACCCCAAAAAAACCTCAAAAAAACCCAAAAAATCACAAAAAAATCTTCCCAAACAGGCAAAGAAGACGAAAGCAACCCGGAAACCGCCCTCCCCGACGAGGACAAGAAACCGGAAGTGACCGGCGACCCGTCCCCGGACGCCGGAAACGAAGAAACACCGGCGGACCTGAGCCAAACCAAAGACGAGGACGACGAAGTGGCGGAGAATTTGAGCCGCGACAACCAGGTGGCGACCGATCTGAGCCGCGACAACAACGCGGCGATGGACCTGCAGTCGCAGGGGGACGCTCAGATGGAGAATGGGGGTCTGAAAGAGGAGGACGAGCAGCGGCGCGGCGAGAAACGACGTCGTTCGTCGCAGTCGCCGGTGCCGTTGGGTGGGGAGAGACGGAGAAACAGGTCGCGCTCGCGATCCCATGAGCGGAAAAGGTATACAGGGGTGCGCGAGTGACGGGCGAACGACTGAATGGCGTCTATTTATTCGCCCGGTTCGGTTTTGGGCCGGTTTTCGTCGTTTGTTCGTCGTTTGCGGGGCTCTTTTTGTTTGTTTTCTCGATTTTAAGTCGATTTGAATGGGAGATTTTAGTCGTTCAAGCAGGGAGTTGTGTCTGTGTGTTGTTTGTGTCGAAAGAGATTTTATTTTTATGTTTTTTTTTGTTGTTTATTTGGGGGAAGATTGGGAACGAAGATGTGCGGGATGCGCGGGCGCCATGTTGGGTTGGTGGGGAAATGCGCGGTTTGGGGTTTTTGGGGGTTTGGTTGCGGGTTTTTTGGGTTTGTTGTTAGGG
>JAQIXU010001104.1:0-20592 GCA_034701245.1 Strigamia transsilvanica | reverse complement strand
AGGAATTTCAGCGTAGCGGATGGAGCGGTGCCATTAGATGCGTTAAAGCATTATATAGTTGGAATTGTGGATTGTTTATATATTTACATCAAAATTTAGTCGTTCACAGAGATCTCAAAGTAAATTCATTTAAAAATTTGATTTTTATTTTTTGTACATAAAATAATTTTATTTTTTTTTTTTTCAAGTTTACGAATATATTTTTAGAAAATTCCGGAGCCGTAAAAATTTCCGATTACTGCGTTCATAAAAGGTTGTGTGATTTAACAGACTCGACCAATGAAAATAACACGACAATTTCCTTGTTTCCACCTTCGATAGTACGTCGTGGAAAGAAAATGGACGTATATAGACTGGCAAGCTAATTATATAATCGGATATTGGCGATTTAAATATATAATTTTCATTTGTTTTGCACGCGGCAGGGCCTTATTCTTCTGTCTTTGGCCACCGGAAGCATAGTGAGCGATTTCGTACCGAAAACTCCTTCATCTTTACCGGCGGAATTATCAGATTTCTTGAAAAAGTACAAAATAAACAAAAAAAATCGAAATTTTGTTTTAAATTTTTTAATATTCTTTTCAAGATGTTTGACACGAGACGAACAAGAACGGTGGTCCGCGGATCAGCTGGAGAATCACGTGTTCCTCAAACCGAGCATAGAAAATATACGCAACCCGAGTGCTAAATTAAATGCGATGAATGAGCAGCGACAGGATGAAGGTTTCAACTTTGAATGACTAAAAAAAAATTGACATTTTTATATTAATTTATATTTCGCAGTTGAAACACGTGATAAGGATATTCCGTGTGCGACGGTTCGGAAATCAACCTTCCAGCGGATTTGGGCGAAGACTTGATGTCGCATCAAGCGCACATAATTCGTTGGTTGTTGAGCCACGATGTCGACGGACGACTGACCTCGTTCGAGAAATGCTCCGACAAAGCAAGTCGTATAAGCATTTGGTCAGAATGTTTAATAGTTAATTTCTTCGATCGTTTTTTCATTTTTTTGTAATCTAAATCGAACAGTGGAAAATTAAATTTGAATTATATAGAAGTTAATGGGTCAAGTATATTTATTGTTAATCACAAAACTGCACATGAAACTACAAAAAAAAGAAATTACAATAAAAATTCTGCATTAATTTGTACGAAAAATCCAAAATCTGTGATAATAAAATATTATAACTCTCATAGATGTTTGATTCTGTGCAAGAACAGATCAAAAAACAAATTTTGCGCTATTTGGAATCTGGATATCAGAAGGGTCCAGACAAATCCAGTGCAAAACAGCAGTAAAGCTGTGGGATTGGCCAAAATCTACCACGTGACTACACAATAAATAGGAAAAATGACCCAAGTGACGAAAATCAGAACTAACCACTAATAATGACGTATTTCAGTACCACTTAAAAGCAGTAACAAGCACAGAAATATACGTTTATAATATAATCTTAGACTCCGTGCTCGCACATGGTATAAGTCAAAATGGATTCCACGCCATCCTCCACAAACCAAAATGTAGAAAAACGAGAAAAATTCATTTACGACCCCGCAGAATACAGTTTGAGAAAACGTTTACCGCGGAAAATGCCTAGAGACAAAAGCGACATCTACGTCACCCGTAAAACCGACTTCAAAGTGCAATTCAAACGGTGCCAAAAACTACTCGACGAAGGCGAATCCGCGGTCTTCATCCACGGACTCGGCGCCGCGATCGGGCGCGCCATCACCTTATCCGAACAACTAAAAACCTTCTACGGCGACACAATCGAAGCCGAGGCCAACACGTCAACGGTCGAAGTGGTGGACGACTACGAACCGGAAAACGAAGACCTAAAAACATTCAGTCAGACGAGAAATGCTTCCGCGATCCACATCAAAGTGTTCAAAACCGTCAACATGCCCGCAGTTTCGTCGACGTGACGAAATTCGACGTTAATTCCATTTATTTATGTTTGAAACAACCCCCCCATGCAAATCAATCAATTGTAATGGGTTTACCCAAAACCCAAACGTATAAATTCGGTGTCGAGAATAAAATTTGTGGATTTAGTGGCTCCAGAGTCAACCGAGTTGTTCTTTTCTTGTTATGTTCATTAACTAATAATACTAGAAATTTGTTTCTAACATGTTTTTGTTAAGTAAGTTGAATTTTATATTGAAAATATAAATTTTTATTTGATTTTATTTTAGAATTCCTAATATTATTCGTCGTTAATCACTCAACTAATTTATGCCGCGGAGAAATTGGGACTGAAAAAGAAAATATTGAGGTGATTTTAATTCGATTTTAAATTTTAAAATTTAAATTTATTTGATTTAGGCCTCCATGAAGGATATGTTAGAGCATGTGAAGAGTCAACTTAACCAACCGTTGATTCCCGACGGTATTTCCGCACAGGTTGCGCAAATTCCTTACGATACGAACGTCTGGGACGAACCGCCACGAGATTTTTACCATCCGTACTCATTTAACGTTTATGCTGGACACAAAACGGGTAAAAATTTTAATTTTATCTCGTAATTTTCGTTGCAAATGTTAAATATTTACAGAATTATACATAAATATGCTGTACGAAGATAACTACGCTCGATTTCGGCACGAACAAGCGCTAGATATGTTGTTAATTAGTCAAGATGGGACGAAAATCGTGGTTGCCGCAACGGCGAATAACATCTTCGTTAAACGAATACTGCCAACGAGTTCTTTTAGCGGTTTATATTTGTTATTTGAAATTTTCGTATCTAAATTTGTATTTATTTCATTTTATTTTCAGAATTCAACATTCCCAATGTGATAAGCATGGACTATTTGACATATACGAACTCTAAAACGGGCCGGAACGAAATCTATTTAATAGTTCTGCAAAATCTCGAGCATTTTCAAAGTATATCAGTCTTGAAAATCGATATTGAAACCCCGAATTTGGTACGAAAATTGATTTTAATTATCAACTATACTGAAACGAGTTGAATTGTATTTTAGGAACATGAATTTACGTTGCAAATTGAACCATTCGTGGGCAAAATTCGTGTTATTTCCGTTCCAACTGCTAAAAAGAACATTGTGTTCGCCGTTCGGTACAACGACGCTCTAAGAAAGACCGGTTGCTCGTCGCAGTTATTCGAAGTGACGTTTCGTGGTAATTAAATCCAAAAAATAACTGAAATATTTGTATAATTTAAATTTTATTTTTTATTTTTTTCAAGGAACCAATTTGGTTTTGTCGAGTTTACAAAGTTTGCGAACATCGGGAGCGGTCGACGCCGAGTCTTTTACCATCAACGGCGTGACGTATCTCGCGGTGGCTAATAGTTTTTGCCTTTATTCGGACGTGTTTGTGTTCGACGTCGATGTCAACGGCTTTTATTTATATCAAAGGTAGACATTTTGGATTTAGGACGTCGAGAATAATTTAATTTTGATTTATTTGTAGACTCGCGCTGCACAACGTTACCGATTTCCATTACTTCCAATTGGGATTTAGACATTTCGTCGCGGCGATTGGGCTCGAGGATGCGGTCATTTTCGAGTGGATAGTTGATGGTTTGGTCGCGGTGCAGTATTTTCCAGTTCGCTCGACGGTTTTTAGACAATGGCGGAGTTTGGAGTTGCCGTGGCAGAACGAAGCCGTGCTTTTGCTGGTCGATTCGCCTGAAATTCAGATAATAAAATGGTCGAAATTACGAGCCGAATTCGTCACCGAGACCAAACCAAGTATGAAATTTATTAATTTTATCAAATCGATCGATTTTTATTAGTTTTTTTGTTTTAATTTCACATTTTTTGTGTTAGTTTGTACTGATTTTTTAAAAATTCCAAATTTGATGCGAAGCGGGCCGAAAAAAGCGAATTATTTGTTTCACGATTTGAATTTTGCTAAACTGAACTGCATTACTTCGAGAGAGGCCTGTGTGGGTGTGAGCCAAATCGAAGAAAACGGTCGGATTAAATATCTACCCGAATCTGTGCATCAGAATTTAATTCCAGTCCAAGATGGCGGCCATGCTTTTTGGTTCAAAACATACGGAGTTGGTAAATGAATTTTTCTTGTAATTTTTCTTTTTAGTTAGAAATTTATTTTGTTTGTAGGATTTTCGTGTTTAATCGCGGCTACTCGAATTACAACACCGAAAGTTTTATCCTATTTGCACGAAGGTTTGGTTTACGTGATGGTGCCTTTTGTAGACGAAACGAGAACGTTCGTTTTCCAAATTCACGCTTCGAGAATACGCGATTGGTCGTCGCCGACGAGTGCTTTGCATCATTTAACCACGGGCCAAGTATAAAAAAGGGTTAAATAAATGTTTAATTTTATTTAATTTAATATTTTTTTTAATTTTAGGAGACTTTGAGGCGTTTGGAGGAGAAATTAGACCACCAGTATAGTAAAACTATTCCAAAAAATATAGTAACGGAAATGACCGACCAAACGATAAATGAACACACGTCGTTTGATGTCATCACGGCATTCGAGCGGGTATCGATGGATGTTTTTAACTTTACCGTTCAAGATGGCGAACCGAATTTGGGTGTTTGGGACGAAAAATTTAAAATACTGAATGAAAAAATTGAAAATTTTCTTAAATTCCTTCACGGTGTGTATTTTTAATCGATTTAATTTGTTTTTATTGTAAAAATATCTCGTACAGATGCAATTGATTTACGAAATCCGATCGTCCGCATACCGAACCACATCCACTTGAGGGAATTGGAAGTCGCGGAGCATGTAGTTTCGGTCGAAAAAGCCGTTATAACTCGCATAAATCACATCCCGCTCGTTAATTTCATGAATTCTGCCGTCACGTGAGTTGAAAAAGCAAAAGTCATCCCAGCAAACAAATTAAAATTAAATAATTTTCATAGATGGGATCAAAACGAACCAATTTACGGCAAGAAAATCTTCACCAGACCCGTGGTTCATGTCGGCAACATCCAAGTTGTAAATTTGATCGCCGGTCACCGTTTTCCGGAAGATATTTTGACAACGACAACGAAACAAACGCTTAATGGTACTCTTATTGAATTTCCTGTATAAACTTCTTAATGTTTTATTCACATTTTGACAGGTGAATGGTATTTCAATCACGGTATTTCAATCGAACACATTCAAGCGGATGTTTTAAACGGAATCAACATGACTCAAATAGTTTCATCGCTCCACTCTGAGCAAACGAGTATTTGAAATAAATACTGAATAACACTCGGTTATTAATTATTTTTATTTTGTTAGTTGTCCATCACGCGCCCAAGATGTTCACGGACCGCGTGGAAATTCATGGCGACATCATAGTTGACGAAATCAACGGAATCGACTTGCACGAATTGGCCAAACGTGCAGTTACGAGAACCGGGGACCAAATAATCACCGGGAAAAAGACTTTCAAGAAGGTGATGATTTAAATAACAAAAAAAATATAATTTTTAACGTTAAAATTTTTTTAACTTCCAGAATTTGATCGTGTCGCGCAACCTGAACGTCGAAGAAACCGTGAACGGGTTTGATATCCCACGTCTGAATTCGCAAATAGTGAAACGTAATCAACCGGCGGTCATTCTAGCGCTAAAAATATTCTCTCAGACTGTTTTCGCGAAGAAAAACGTGCACGTTCACGGCGTTGTTGACCAGCAAAAATTCCCCGGCGATTTCGTAATCCAGAACTCAAAAGTTTCGATGAAAGCGATGAAGAAATTTTCCGCACCGATCATCGTGCATGGCGATTTGAGTGTCTCCGGTACCGAATTTTGATTCTTCACATTTTTATAACTCTAAAATACATTTAATTTCAGGTTTTATCAATGGAATTCCGGTTGAATCTGCCGTCACTTTAAACACGGCGCAAGACATTTCCGGTACTAAAATATTCCTTGACCGAACCGACGTACAAAACCTGAACGTATGTTTCCATTTCAATTCAATATTTATTTGTTTTTCAAAAATTAAAAATGAATTTCAGGTTGCTGGAACTATCGATGAAATGACTATGGAAGAATTGTTTGAAATCGCTAGAACCGGGAGACGTTTACCGGAAGCGCCCGACCATTTTCTATCGCTCAATATTAGCGGCGATTTGGAAGGCGTACGCACTATTAACGGAATTTCCATCGCGGATTTACTAGTGGATGCAATATTCAAGGTAATTAAATTCGAAAAAAGGCTTAAAATCGGAGTTTACTTCAATGTTTTTAATTCCAGGGGGATAGAAACGTAATTTTCACCGAGGAAAAACGTTTCCTAAAGTCGACCGTAATTAATGGCGCCGTTGAAAATTTAAAAATCGTCAACAGTTTGGACTTGCGAACCGATTTCTTGGATCTCCAGCAACCCCAAGATGTGATTGGTAAGAATGTGCACCGTTTCCGTTTCTTTTTTTAATTATTTTTTTGTTAATTTCAGGGCGCAAGACATTCACTCGAAGAACTACATTTCAGGATGTGGAGGTCGACGGATTGATCGACCGAGTGAATTTAACGCAATTTAAAGAAACCGCCGTTACTTTAAACACTAGTCAAGAGATTCGCGGAATCCTTCATTTCGTCGACGGTTTTACTGTTCGCGCGCTCCGCGTTGACGGGACCGTCGATGATGTGCACATTCCGCGCGACGTTCTGCTTAAAAACGAATCAAAGGTGCGAAAAAATTTCAAATTTGACGCTTAAATATCGAATTGGTTCACTTTTTGTAGGTAATTGATGCGCCGAAAATATTTCTGCACGGAATTCGTAGTAAAATCCTAACGACCAATCATTTGGAGTTTGACGGACGGATTAATTCGTTCGAATGGTCAAAATTCGTCAACGACCGCGTCACATTATCGACCCGTAAGACAATTAAATGATTTTCAGTTGAAATTTAAGTTAATTTTTTTAAAAATTTTTAATTCAGCTCAAGATATTTTCTCCACCATCACCTTCCTGGACCAAGTGAAAATCGTCGAAAACTTACAAATCATTAACAAAATCAACGAAATCGACGTGAATAAATTAACGAAAGACGCCATGATGAAATCCAAACCCCAAATCGTGACCGGAATCAAAACAATTTCAGGTTTTTTCGCCCAAAAATCGTAAATTTACAAAAAAATTCAACTTTTCTATCAAATCCAGGCGCGGTAACGGCCGATCGAATATTCACCGGCTCCTTCGGCGGAATTTCGTCGGTCAATTTGACCCACCTCGATACGACGATCATCAGAATCCACGACAACACCATCGCCGACAAGCTCCATTTCGACGTGATCGAGGTCAAAGACACGACGATCCTCGAAGGAAAAATCAACCAGAGGGTCCTGGAAGAAATAATCGAAGATTCTGTATCGAAAACGAGCGATTCGGTTCAACACATCACCGGCGCCAAAATATTTTCCGAGACGATTACCATCGATGGCGATCTATTAGTGGTCACTGTGAACGGTTTAGATCCCTTAACGGACTTGTTGTTCAAGTCGACGACGCAAACGATCCCTGGATTCTTCGATTTCAAGACCGTGACGGTCAAATCGGACTTGACTGTCGACGGAACGATTGACGGAATCGATTTGGTCAAATTCGAGAAGGAAGTGATGAAGATAAACGAGGACATCACCGTGTCGACGTTGGTTTTGGAGAACGATTTGTTTATCGAAAATGATTTGGTGATCACTGAAAACATCAACGGAATCGATTTGGACGATTTAATCGATAATTCCGTGTCGAAAAATGGCGATAATCGGATTGAATCGCACAAGGAATTTGTCGGGACGGTGCAAATCTTTGGAAATGTGTCTGTTGAAGGGACCGTCAATGGGATTCGGTTGAACCAGTTCGTTGGAAATGTTGTATTCGTCAACCAAGCTCGAGTAATTGCGATTCCAAACGTTGAATTTGATATTTTTGATATTTTTTTTAAAAATTATTTTAATTTTTCGCAGGAAATCACGGGAATTAAAACCTTCACGTCGGAAATCGAGACGACCGAAAGCATAAAAATCACGGGAAATCTAACCGTCCACGGAACCATCAACACAATCGATTTAAATCATCTTCTAGCGTCGACATTTTACCCGAACGTACCGCACTTGATAACCGGCGAGAAAATATTCAGAAGACCGATCATCATCGACGACAAAGTCACATTTAAATCCACAATCAATCGAATCAAATTCCCCATCGATGTCGTACTCAAAAACGGTAAAAAAAACCAAAAAAAAACGCAAATTGAATGCAAATTTCCACATTTAAAATATTTCCAGGCAACCAACCGATTTCCGGAACCAAAAACTTCGAGCACATAATTATTCGAGGCGACTTAAAAGCCCAACGCGTCAACGGTCACGTATTACACGACCTCTACCACGACACCGTGTTCACACCGAACCGCAAACCAATAACCGGCGTTAAACACCTAAAAAAGAAAACAACATTCAAATCCAAAGTCACCGTACTCGGACACGTGTGCGGATACGATTTCCCCACGAACGTAATGACCGTCGACGCACCTCAAACGATAACCGGTTCGTTTTATCATCAAAAAACATCAAAAACTTAATTTTTATTTATTAATTTATTTCTTTTACAGGTGTTAAAACATTCAGTCACGTGGAAATGACCGGAAATATTAATATTTTCAATCTAAACGGGCATTTATTCAACGTTTCCGACACTTTATGGACGACTTTGCAATCGCCCATCGGAGCGCGGCATAAGTTTCTCGGGGTTACGCAGTTCTCGAGTTTAGTGCGGGAAGTGGATTCGAAATGGGTTTTGCCGCCCGTCGCGCCCGAAATGTACGAATTGAAGCAATCCATCGTGCGATTGAAGTTGAGGACGAACGAGGCGATGGAGGTGTGCGAAGTGCTTGATAAGTTGGTGGAACCGTGGACCCAGGCGCCGGAGAAATTGGTTCAGTTCGAATTTGCGTACGCGACGGGTTTAATCGGAGATGGGTCGTTTGAGATAATTCAAGATTATTTGTTACGAGTTTATTTGATTTTGAGGACACGTGACGAGCGGTGCGAGCCGCACGACGTTTATTTGTGGAACCCGGAAACGCAATTCAGGCAAATCCAAGGTAAAATAATACAATTTTTAATGGAATTTCGTCTTAAAATGTCTAAATTTCGAATAGATGGAGTCGCAAAAGGAAGTTTAGTGCGATGGAAACCGTTTGTTTACAAAAACCAGCAATTTGTAATGGCCGCGCAACCGGCGCCATCATGTGGTAAAATTTACAATTAAAAAAAATAAAAGATTTTAACCCTAAAATTTTGTTTTAGGATCACAGAGTGGGATTTTTAGAATAAACAAATTCACATCTGACTTCGAGCTGTATTGCACGCTACAAGAACTCTGGTTTTCGGAAGTTGCAATACTTCACTATCAAAAAACATTATTCGTCGCAACGATTCCGCAGTTTCGCATTTTCGTGCTGGAACTCGATAACCCGTCTCCATTTTGCAAAATCCGCGCTCACGCTAATTTCACGATAGGTAAATCAATTTAAAAAAATTTATAAATAACGTTTTTAAAAAAACATTTACAATTCCCGAAGGAAATTTCTTGATCGCTCTCGAATTGCACAAAATGTTCGTGATCGGGGATCCAAACGGGCTCCATTTTGTCTCCCCAAATCCCGGCCCGAACTACCATTTCCCCATCCGCGGCATCCAACACCTTATTTCAGCCGTATCGAACGGAAAAGAATTCCTAATCATCGGAAAAATGATCCACGACACTAATTTACACATAATTCAAGTAAAACATAAATAAAACCAACCAAATTCGATCTTATTTTAAATTATTTCTTCCTTTTTAGGTGTACGAATTTGAGCTAACGAAAGGCAGGCTCAATTTATTGAAACAAACCACACCTACGGACAGACCGATACTCTATGTTAAACAGTTCACGTGGGGCCCCAAAAGAGAAGTTTATATCGCGGTGCTGTATAAGAAAACGGGCGTTTCGATCACGAGACTCGAAGGCTACGAAGCATTCGATGAAATTAGTTTACCGGTGACGTCGGCCGAGCGTCTAAATGTATTTACGTGGGAAAAACGTCCTTACCTTATGCTCAGTCCTGTCGGAAGAAAGCGGGAAATCGACATTTTCACTGGAATTATAAAAGGTGTTAATGTTGAGTTAAACTCGACATGTTCTCCGTGGTTTTGATCGTTTAACGCGTTAAATTTATACTAATAATCGTTTATTTACTAATATACTAATATTTTGTTCTAGTTTAAATTTATATACATAAATATTTATAAAAAAATGAAAAAAAAATTTATATACTAATTAATGTTAACGATTTTGTACTAAACATTTATTCTACTTAATATATAATAATTCTAAATATTTAGGAACTTAAAGTTTAAATAAATTAAAATTTTCTGGGTTAAAAAGCGTACATTTTATTTACTTAATGGAATCCGGCCGGTACGAAATTCGGATTGTATTCCTTGAGCACCGCCGGAAACATGGAAAAGAATTTGAATCTTTCGCCCATTTCGTTCGGATTCGTTAATTTCTTGTAGGCTAGAATTAATTCTTGAGTGTTTTTCGGGCTGGATTGAAGTAATTTCTGAATTAAAAGGAAAAAATTGGTTAAAATTGGTTAAAAATCGGTTGGTTTTTCATGTACCTGCAATCTGGCTTCGATTTCCATGTTTTTTAGAAATTCTTCTTGGGTAACTGGTCCGAACGTTATCGCTAAAATATTTATTTTAATGAAAAATAAAAAAAATTCAGCACTTTAGATTATCGACCTTTTTGTTGGACGTTTTGTCTTATGTAGGAAAAATCGACATCGGCGGTGAGATCCGCTGTTCCGGGTTCATTCAGTGGGTCGTGAAGTTTGTGCTGTTTGAATGCCTTGATTTTGTTAAGAAATTATTTATTTATAGATATTTTTTATTTATTTTATTTATTTTTTTAAAACTGACTCTAAATGTGTCGGTTTTCGTTCCATCGTGACCGTAATCGATGAACAAACCAAATCCGCCATCCCGTTCCATTCGCTCGGCTAAAGCTGATGCCAAAATGGCGGCGTCGGTTCCGACTTCTACGTGTTCTCGAGTTTCGTTTTTCTGATGTAAAATCGCAATTTGTAAAGAAATAAAACAAACCAAATAATGTTGCAGAGATAGGACGAGTGTTTGTGCACGTGAGGCATCCCCATTAGCAAAATAAAAGTAATTTGTAGAAAAATATGCACTTGTAGATGCAAAACTAGACTTTAGGCAAAAATAGACTTTTTAGACAAAAATATCACAATAATTGCCGTTTTTAGCCAAAAAAAATGAGAAAATTCTAGTTTTTAGACAAAAATATCACAATAATTGCCGTTTTTAGACAAAAATATCACAATAATTGCCGTTTTTAGCCAAAAAAAATGAGAAAATTCTAGTTTTTAGTAAAAAATGCCATCCAAATTTCTGTTTTACGACGAAAATATATCAATAAATGTCGGTTTTCGACAAAAAATGTCAATTTTCGACAAAATGGCTCGGTTTTCGACAAAAAATGTCAATTTTCGACAAAAATTGTCTGTTTCAGACAAACATATCAGAAAATTGTCGTTTTTAGACAAAAATATCTTAAAATTGTCGTTTTTAGACAAAAATATCTTAAAATTGTCGTTTTTAGACAAAAATATCCGAAAATTTGTCGTCTTTAGACAAAAATATCATCAAAAATCCTGTTTTTAGACGAAAATATCACAATCAGACAAAATATCAGAAAATTCTCGTTTTTATAGACAAAAATATCCTTAGAATTCCTGTTTTTCGACAAAAATGTCATTAAAATTCCTGTTTTTAGACGAAAATGTCATTAAAATTCCTTGATTTAGACGAAAATATCACTATCGCAGCTGCCTTCTCAGTGCCCGACCCCTGTCCTACCACTGAAAAATCTCCATACCGAAATTAGAATCTGGCTATTCGCTGTAGGTCCACGCGACATAACATACCGAAAACCATTCGCCTTAGTATCATCAACGTCTATTAACACCTCATGCCATATATTTTTCACTTTCTAAAAAAAAAAAATAAATAAATAAATTTAATTCTAGTTTCAACTAAACGTCAAACTCCCAACTTGAAATTTATGTATCGGAAGAGCATCTAAAAACTCATGCGCAACGTATATCGTAAACTCCGCAGGCACATCATCAACATGCGTGTACCAAAACACAGGAATCCCACTTTTGGTAACATTGCGATTGAAATAACCAACGTCTTCCGATTTCGAATATTTCAAATCACCACTCGCGCACAACTTCTTTTCTTGTATTTCCACCAACGACGAACTTTGCTCGATCAAATGAATCGAAAAATCGCCCAACATTTCCGAAAACCTTAAAAAAACCTAAAAAAAAATAAATAAAAATCAATGAAAAATGTCACAAATTAACACCAGAAAATACTTTGCACATGTCATCCATAAGCGTCCCGTTTCCCGGACCAAATTCCACAATTTGGAACGGTTTTGGCGCGCCCAATCTCAACCACTCGTGAACACACCACACGGCAATCAACTGCAAAGTACAAAATATATTTTTAGACAAATTTATAAATATTGTTGTAATTTTTGCACCTCGCCAAACATTTGGCTGATTTCTGGTGATGTTATAAAATCGCCCTCGATTCCGATTACGTCACTTTTGGTCGCGTAATAACCCTTTGAAAATAAAAGTACAGAAATGTAACAATTATTATGATTTTTTGAAATTAATTACCCCGATGGGATTCATAAGCGCGTGTCGCATGTAATCAGCTACAGTAATCGGACCTCTGAGTTTGATTTCTGATTTTAAATATTTTATTAGTTTCGTTTCCATGTTGTCAACTGCTCGTACGTTGCAGTAACGGCGCTCGAGTTTTGGCTTTTTCAGCAAATCCGCGATCCGTTTCCAGCTATTCACACGTGGATTATTTAGTTTTGATGCTAATGAATACATCTTAAAGAGTTTTAGGCAATCAGATGAGCGATTAATGGAGTAAATAACAATTGAAAATATTTTCACCCCGTCAATTACGATTCAATTCGGTGCCATTTTGCTCCGTCTCCCGGCAGCATGATACCTCATGTTGTATCTGGAAGTATTCTGTCGAGTAATTCCAAAATAATTGGAATGTTAATAAAACTGTGTCAGAATAAATAACCAACGTGAACAAAGTATCAAGTAAAAAATAAAAAATAAAAATATTTTTTTTTATTGAATGTAGTATTGTGCGATGTTTAGCACCGACATCAACGTCCAGGCGTGATTAATCGCCAAACGGTCTAAATTTGGCCCAGCGCTAGCAAAAATCCGAGCGAAATCAAGTGGTTTTTGCCAAACTATTCCAGCGTAATCACCCAATTCGGTAAGCATTATCCACTTTTAACACCAATTACGTTATCTCGCAAAAACTTATCTCATTTGCTCGTTAACTTGCAGATAAAAATGCAATTTACCTTTCACTAATTCACACAAAAATCATTATTAATTTCTCTCATCTTTTTCAACATCCAGGAAGTCGAAAACAACGAAAAACAGACAGAAGAAGACTGCCAAAAAACAGGCCACAATTTTGTAAAGATAAAAAACAAAAACAAATAAGAAAATGGAAGGTCAACTTCGCCACATTTTATCCTGGTTCAAAGATTGGAGCGAAATGCAGAAATCCGATTTTCTGAAAATACTCAACAAGAAATTCTCGTCGCCTTGCGACGGTTTATTCGACGCGATCGAGATGCTGCGCGTCAACGATCGACCTCCGACACTGTTCCAGTGTCAAATGAAGTTGTTCAACGAATGGTTCGATCTGTGGAGCGAGTCCGAACGTGGCGCTTTCATCGAGAAACTGCGCGAGATCGACGCCACATTCATTTCCCAGTTTGAGGACGAGATTAATGGACCGCCACATCCGAATCAAGCGATCGAGGTCGTTTAGTCACCGCCGAATTAGTCTTTGTATTCGAGGGAACAAAAGCTCAGCTGATTTATTACTGTTTACTACAATTTGACGATTTGATTTTGATTTTTGATTTTTATATACGTAACATTCCAGTGATTTAGAATAAACTTAATTTTTGTATATGAATAAAGATGTTTGTTTTTGTCCGATGCGATTTGGAAACAATGATAATACGAGTGATATTTGATTTTTTTATTATGTAAGATTTCATTCGGGATTGAATTTCTACGATTTTTTTAAACAATAAAAATGTTTATGCATTGGGTATCATGCGTGGGTTAGATTACATTTATCGAGTGTGTTTGCCTGGTTTTGAAAATCTCTTCTCCCGTGTTTATGCAACAGATTTTGTTATTTCGATTTTGGTTTCGAGTGTTGAATGTTTTCTTTTGTTTATGTCGGGCAATTCGAGGTAGATCAGAATCTTGCGAAATCTTGATAAATGCAACTTTGTTATGTTTGTTTTGTTTATTTTTGCTTTCGTCGAGTGTTTTATGTTGTAAAATTATTTTATTTTTTGCTAGTATGTAACTTGGACAAGTGGTTTAAATTATTCTATTGGTGTGATTTGGTTCCAGGAAGAGACCTGCCCATGATCCTAAGAAGAAAAAAAAGATGAGTGAAACTCTCGAGCGGTAGAAGTGAAACTTCCTAGCCCCTAGGAAAAGTTGATTTTATGCATTGTTTTTTTTCTTCCATTTGTTAACGATTTTTTTATTTTTTCCCGATTACTGGGAAATTCAATTTCGTCATTGCGACGTTATGAAAAATCAACGGTTTTAGCCCAAAAATTTATCTTTGACCAAAACAATCGACATTTTAGACCAAAAATCAACGACTTTACCCCAGACCAAATCTTTTTGACCCAAAAAATCTACATTTTAGACTGAAAATTGATGTTACACACAAAAATAAAAGTTTATAGCCCAAAATTCGATGTTTTTAGCCCAAAAATTGATATTTTTGATCAAAGAAATCGACATTTTAAACTGAAAATCGACGTTGTATACAAAAATCAACGTTTTTGGCCCAAAATTTAAAGTTTTCGGCTCCAAAATCAACTTCTAGGAGCATTTCACTTTTCATGACGTTCAGGCCATTTTGCTCTAACGCGCCTGTAGAAGTTTCACTTCAACAATTTGTGAAATTTTATCGATAAATTATGACACGAGTGTTACTTTGATTTCTACTCCGGCTGTTTTCAAATTGTTCCTAAAATGGTCGCACAAGTCTAATAATTGTCGTCTTTGCTGTTGAAGTTCCCGTCTGAGTTCTTTAGGCTCTATATCAATCGAATTCAAAATTTAAATTTAAAAAAAAAATTAAAAATGTCAAAACTAAAGAAAAATATTTACCTTCATTCTTTGCAAGTGCAAAATTGCGAACCGAATGACGAAATTCGACCGTTTCGTCCATAACAGTATTGAATTGAAATGAGTTTTGATGACTTTCTTTAGCACTTAGCTAAAACAATAAACAAAATAAATACAATAAAATACATTTTTGTACTTAAAAAATACCTTTTCCAATACATTAAAACCTAATTTAGTTAATACATCGTTGATATAAACGGAAATGGCGGAAATGGCAACTGGAGACCTCGAAGCAAACTGAAGATGTGGCGAAAACATTTTATTCGTCGTCGTTACCAATTCCATTACGGAATCCATAGCCTTCACTGTATTAAAATTATCTTTTAAACACGTTAAGACTGTTTCTCGAGTGTTTGATAACCTGGTAATTAAAAAACAAAATCGATTAAACTCGCTGCGTACTAAAATAAGTGGAAAGAAAGGGTTGCACCGAATACCAAAAAAAGCCGAATATCCGAATACTGAGTATTCGGCGCCGAATACCACGGTCGAATAACCAAATAAATAAATAAATTTCAGGTAGAAAAAAAAACATTTTCGTTCGAAAAATGCAATTTTCTTTCGAAGAAAGCCATTTCTGTCGAAAAAAGCCATTTTCTGTCGAAAAAAGCCATTTTCTGTCGGAAAAAGCCATTTTCTGTCGAAAAAAGCCATTTTCTGTCGAAATAAAACATTTTCTGTCGAAAAAAGTAATTTTCATGCTAAAAACCGCAATTTTCATGCTGAAAACAGCAAAAAAGCAAAACTTTACATTGAAAAATACAAATCATTCTAATTTTATCATTATTATGTATTCAACCGACTACATAAGATTCGGTTTTTTGGCCGAATAGGCCGAATAACCAAATGCAAACCAAAAATTCAGTGCAACCCTAATAAAGAATACTTTTCAAGCACTTGCGCTTCATCCACATTGCCACCAATCTGACCAGCCATGTAACATTTAACATTATTTTGAAAAGATATCAACTTATTACAAGTTGCCTCGGCCACGTCCATCATCGAGTCGCTGTATTCCACATCTAAATTCAAATGTAAAAAAAAAAAAAAAATGAATATTAAATTCATTTTCCATCTCATTACACTCATATATATATTTCTTACATACAATTTTGTAACGAACAGCGTAAACAAAACATGCGGAATTTGTCCGCCGAATGCGTCCTCAAAAACTCTTCAACCGGAATTGTATTTTTCAACGATTTCGACATTTTCTCGTTTTTAAAATGCAAATGGCCGCAGTGCATCCAGTAATTAGTCCACCGTGGCGACAAATTATAGGCGCAGCACTGCGCTTCTTCGTTCTCGTGGTGAGGAAACTGAAGATCTATTCCACCCGAATGAATGTCCACTTGCGAACCGAAAATATCGCTAAAATATCGCAATAAAAAAATTAATATTTCTTTTGTATTCGTAAATAAATGCGCACTTTGCCATGGCTGAACATTCGATATGCCAGCCGGGCCGGCCGTTGCCCCACGGACTTGTCCAGAACGGTTCGTTCGACTTGACCGCTTTCCACAACGCGAAATCGGCTTTGTGTAATTTGTCCTTCAAGTCTCCCGGATGTTCTTCATTCAAGTTGAATTTTCGGAATTTTCCTTTGCTGCCGTATTTTCGGACGTCGAAGTAGACGGACCCTAAAAGAAATGAATTGTTTTTGATTAGTTGGAGGAATCGATTTTTTAAGTTTTGGGTTCGCAGCACCTTCGTTTGAGACGTAAGCGTAGCCGTTGTTTATGATTTTTTGGATAAATGTGATTATCTGCGGGATGTAATCGGTAACTCGAGTTACGACGACTGGGCGTAGGACGTTTAGTGAGTCCATGTCTTGGAAAAAATTCGATTCGTATTTCATAGTCAATTCTTGAAAAGGTTTTCCTTCCTGAAAATAATGAAATTAGAATGATTTGCATTTGTCGATGTAAATACTAATAATTTATGACATATTGATTGCATTTTAGCACGTAACTTTATATTTTTAAGTGAAAATTGCATTTTTCAGGTGAAAAAAATGGGATTTTTCACGCAAAAATTGCAATTTTTCACGTAAAAATTGTACTTTTCACGTGAAAATTAGCATTTTTCACAAAAATTTTGTTTCTACAAAATGAAAAAATAGCTTTTATCAATGTCAAGCAAAAATTGATTTTTCAGCTTAGAAGTAGTCTTTCAATGCAAAAATTGTTCATTTCAATGTAAAAATAGCTTATTTTTTTTACTATTCAGCTGAATACCGAATATGCAGCCGTGGTAGTCATCGCCGAATATTCGGTACTCGGTTATTCGGCTTTTTTTGGTATTCATTGCTACCCTAGTAACACATCAATTTCTAAATAGCACAAAAAAATTCTTACTCCAACAGCTCGGTTAATGATTTTATCATCAATATCTGTAATCGCCATTTGAAAAATCACATCAAAATTGAAGAAATTTTGTAAAATCCTTCTGATAATATCAAATTGAACATAACAACTGTAAAAAAAAAAAAATGGAATAATTGTTGAATTATTAAATTATTAAAAAAAAGTAAAAAATAAAATAAAAAATTAAAACAAAAATTACTACGCATGTCCAATGTGGGCATCATCATAAACGGTTGGTCCGCAACTGTACCTGCACAAATGTACAAATCATTGAATTAAAGACACGCCGTTTTTATTCGAAATTATTATTACCATTTGACAATATTTTTGTGTTTTAATACCAGAGGGACTTTTCCTTTAAACACTGAATCGTAGAGGTCTATTCCCGTATTAAATCCTGAGGGAATTTCGTGGGTAAAATCATTCAACTGAGGGAATAATTTATTTTCGGAAGTTGCAGATGACCAACATCTTACAACATTCAGGAGATTCGCTGGGTAAGTTCCTCGAATTATCAATCTGGGTATCATCGTTATTTATACATCACTTTTGCAGTGCATATCGAAATTATCAGGGTAAAGTTAGCGCCATATTCATCAGCACTACATTCGCCACGTGACCAGACTCAAAGAATCGATAAGCGGTAAAGTCTAAAAGGTTAAAACATTTGTCGCGTGTTTTCGATATCTATTGCGTGTTTTTTGCGATTGCAATCACGATCTGATGACATCCCTGTCCTCAAGATTAGAGGGTCACTTTTCCCGCCCTTTTTTTCGACTTGGGAAACGGGAAATTTAAATTCATTTTCCCGAGAATTCCCGGGAAATTCCGGGAAATTCCGGGAAATTCCGGAAAATTTCGGAAAATTTCGAGATCTGGAGAATTGTAAAATAGTAAAACAAAAAACAAGAAATTTGCCAATTTTTATTCAGTTGACGTCGAAACGATGTCGTTTTTGTAGTTTTTCCACTTTTTGCGAATTGGTGTTTGAAGCTTTCGATTCTCCAGTAGTGGTTGAATGTGTGTAAAAGTCACGGTTCGTTTGCAGTTTGTGGATATGCGTGGATAGTCTTGGGCAGTGATTGCGAGGAGGATTTTAAGGATTATTAAGGAGTTAAGACACCGATTTAATTTTATAATAGTAATAATAAAAATAATAATTAAAGTAATAATTAGAAAAATTATTAGTCACTATTTATTCTGTTAATCAGCAATCAATTAATTTCAATTAATTAAAATATTTAGAAAATGTAGATAAAAATGTGTATTAAAACCTTCAATTTTGTTATATATAAATATATATAAATTAAAATATATAAAAAATATATATATTATTATATATAAAACATATATTCATTAATATTTAACGTTTATTTATTTTGGTAATGAGCAATCAATTCGTTTTAATTAATTAAAATATTAAAGTTTATAGTGTCTTATGAAATCAATTGAATGGAGTTGTAAACTGTCAACACCTTGACCTTCGAAATTCGCGCTTTTCGTGGACCGGATCGGTCCACAGAACATACAACAACTCTTTCCAATCTTAACTAACTTTATTCTCAAAAATTACAGTTTATATATCCAAAAATATCCATACGTCGTCCATTCGTTTCTTATCTCCCTCTTCTCATTGGTGGCTTTCGCCCACCCCTTTTCCGTAGCGTTCCCGTTCCTTTCGTTCTCCCCCTCGTGTCCGTATTCGCAACCTTCTCCTCCTAGCGTCCATTTCCTGCAATCTTCTCAACTTTCACACTCGACCATCCGACTACTCGTCGGCGCCCTCGCCGACGTCCAAAGTTTCGTTTTCGATGCCTGCGTCGCCCTCGGTTTCGATTCTTGCGCCATTTCTTCTTCTTTCGCCCCTTTGCGTTAGTTGCAGGCCCGGAAGTTGCATTCTTTCGCTCAGAAAGTGTCATTCGTCTATTTTCTACATCACTTCCAGTTTTCGTGTTTCGATCAGCACCTCGCATTTCCTCTTGATTGGTTTGCTCAACTAAGCCTCTCGCCCTTGCGGTCAGTCTCGTTTCTCCCGTCCGGTCTTCTTCTTGAGTTTCGAAAAATATTCGGTTTCTTCCGGATTTGCTGCGACATTAACTTGAAACTCGTCGTCGATTGTCGTCAATACGAATTTCGTCTCTTTGGTTGCCATCGTTTCTTCTAAATAAATTTCTTCGGCCGCGTTGTGTACTTCTGCATCGGTTTTGACCATCGCAATCTCTCTCTCTCGTGTATCGTGCAGCGGCGGGTCTCTTTCGATAATTTCCGCGTCCTCAAACTCTTGTTCTTCATTAATTCGAACGTCTCGTGGTTCGTTAGTAGCTATCATCGTTTTCGTGTGCTCGCCTTCGGTCTTGATTATTTCTTCTGGCGTGTCCAACTGGTCGTCCGTTGCTTGCTCGTTTGTCACGTACACTGCTTCGTTTAGCTGTTTTCCTGCTCGTACCCTAACCAAACCCACCGAGTAGGTCGGTATTGTATGAGTTTCGTTGTTTGTGGCCATCTCCGGTCCTGTTGTTGCGTTCTTTGGGTCGATGTTGGTAAAATCTAGCTTGTTTGGCGTCTCCTTCGTTTGCTGAAACGTTATTCTTCCCCCGTTCGATACCATCGTTATGGATGGGTGCTCCAGAAACGGCTTGCCGATCCAAACTTCAGTTGACATTTTCTCGTCGTCAACCACGTAAAATTCAACTTTTCCCAACTTGACTTCTTCTCCGTATTCGACTTTGCATTGTGTTCGTCCTTTATATCGCCTCGTGTCTTGATTAAAACCCTCGATTAGATATTCGTAATCCGGCTCCTCGATCTTGTTGCCCCGTGAGAAGGTCTTACTTATCAAGCACACTTCACTCTGCGTATCTATGCCGGCTTTGCAGTCCTTTCCGTCGATTTTCATTTTGACCTGAAA